>CARXXK010000002.1:3955883-4171833 GCA_949089665.1 Macrosiphum euphorbiae | reverse complement strand
TACAAGGAAAATGTTACTAGATGATCAAAAAAAATATAAAAAAAAGAATGTACAATGTACCAAACGGTACAGTTCCCTGTCCCGTACAGTTGAAGATAACACCAAGTCGATACTCGGTTGGTGCGGGCGGTCGAAATAAAATTAAAAGGAACGCAGGTGCTTGGTCACGTCTATCATATATATTATATTTTTAAAAATTTAAATAATTCCTAAATTAAATCTCAATTGCGCGCCGACATCTTATCAACATGACAATCGCCCAAACAATCTCTAACGAAATTTGAACTGATTAAAAAACAGCTAGTGCGCCGTGTAAACACCGGCCATATGAATAGGAATTGATAGGTATTATCGACGGGATAACAAGCGACACGTTTCGTACGCACATTCGTTTACACTAGCCAGTAACGTTCACCGAGTTACGACGCATAACTGGTGTTTTTCACCCGGTGTAACTGGGATTATTTACCCCCCTCGGTAAATATTCTCTAGAGAAATTTAACCCCCCTGTAAAATTAAACTAGAGATATTACTAGAAACTACTATTGTACCAAAACATCGAGATCCCGGGAACTTTCCCGGTGGGCCGCTGCTCAAAAATAATTTGTTATAATTATTTATTTATAA
The DNA here is from genome assembly GCA_949089665.1 of Macrosiphum euphorbiae. NCBI lineage: Eukaryota > Metazoa > Arthropoda > Insecta > Hemiptera > Aphididae > Macrosiphum > Macrosiphum euphorbiae. The sequence continues at coordinate 4,171,206 of CARXXK010000002.1, read as the reverse complement.
TAATATCAGTATGTAGGTATAAATATAAATTATAAATATTTTGTATTTTCATATCATAACGGTTAAGTGTGAAAAATTGTTTATATTATTTTAGTGTATAAGATTTTAGATTTCGGTTCAGCTGATTGGCCAGCCCTTCGGCATAAATGCATAATCACAAATTATTATTTATAACTAGGGTGTGAATTTAAATATAAATTGCATTGTTTTCTACATTTTCTTAAACATTACTTTCCAATCAAAAAATGTATTTCATATATAAAATAATTTAAAAATGAAATTTTTCTATTAGCATTTTTTTAACTTAATTGATTTTTAGAACATTTTTTCACGTTTTTATGACATTTTTATGGTTTGAAGGAATTTTTCGTAAATTTTATAAGTATAAATACAAATTTATAAACACTATTACTTAAATTAGTTCAATAAATTCAATATAAATAAAAATCATTTTTTTTACTAATATTTCTATTTTATTACATCTTATGTTTACTCCTATGACTTCAGTTACACAAAACAATACTTGAAAATTATAACTGTCGAAGTTTCTTATTTGAAAATATTAATTAGCTTCTGATTGACCAGTGATATAATGAAACACAAAATATAACGACTATACCTATTTAAGTTCTATTTTATTTTCATTTAAATTGGCTTTTAATTTTTCTGGGCATTTTATTATTAAGCTTTGTAATATTGTAACTAGTGCATAAAATCGTATTCTTAAGGCATTTTTCTTGTTTTTCTTATTGCATTTATATCCATGCCCTATTTATAACTTAATATGACTTTATTATACCAATCGATTAATATATCCACTTCCAGCCAGCCAGTATTCACTTAATATTACCTAATACCTAATATTAAATTGTACACAATAAAAAATATAATATAATTATACCTACATAATAATAAATATAAAAATAATTTGTGATAGTTTGATAGGTATTTATAAGCTGATAACTAAAAGGTACAGTTTCGTATGTAATTTCAATGTAACGTTCTTAATTCAAAAAAGTGAATTTTTGAACTTTTTTTTTTTTATTGTAGTGTGTTGTTTGATAATTTTGTAATATTTACTTATCTATTTGTTGTTTAAAATCAGAGAGAGAGATAGTGATAGAGAGAGAGAGAGTGAGAGAGAGAGAGAGAGAGAGAGAGAGAGAGAGAAAGGATACTCTTAGAAATATCAAGTTAAAGTAGTTTAAAGAACGACCTATGTTTTTCATCCATTGTGGTTCAGTTATTGAGTATATTGGGTAATAGAAAAAGTGATACATTATAGTACGGGCATATATCAATTGCGCTGGAAATCGCAGGTAAAGAAGGAAAAATTATGGGATAGGAAAAAGGTATACATATCAACTGCACCGGTCGATATTCCAATGTTATAAATTGTGTACGTCAATTGCGCCGATCGATATTTGAATGTAATAAATGGTGTACGTTAATTACGCCGATCGATTCTTAAATATATATAAATGTCTACTATTTCTATTATAACTACATATCGGTTTTTACGTGTTTTAATCTAATACGTCTATATCATAGGTAAGTTTGAATTATATTATTTTATTACTTGAAGGTAAAACAAATTACAAAATGTGGACAAACACCATGTTAGGTTATAGGTAAATAAATAGTATTGTGCAATAAAATTCAATGCGTTGGCTATAGTGGTTGGCTCGTGCTTAAATTTATAATGGAAATTGTATTAAGTGAACGTGGTAAAGAACTAATTATTTATCAAAATTATAAATTTTCTTATAAGGAACTTACCAAAAAAGGACATAAATGGCGGTGCGCACACAAAAGTTGTAACTCTAAGCTGTACGTAGATGAGGGTAAAACTACAATTTTATTTGAAGAAATTAAACATGAACATCATCCTCCTAATAACTTCGTCAGAAAGATAAATTTGTATTTAATATATTATGTATGTTAATTATTTTTATTTAAATTTACTTTTTAATATAACTTTTTTAATACCAGCGCGATAGATGTATTCCTTTTTAATATACCGTTTTTATGCCGGTGTAATAGATGTCTACCTTTTTTATACCGGCGCAATAGATCTTACATTTAGTGATGACGAAATGGTGAGGGCTGGTCAAAATATAGATTAGTTGTCCCAGTCCACCCCTGTGTGATGGTGATTCTTGTGATAAATTTGCTTCTGGATTACCGATATGAAAATATATTAATATTTCGAAATTTAAATGAAAATTTTATTATGCTAATATCGTAGAGGCACGGTAGGTTCGGCTTAGGTGAAAGTACAACACTGCGCTTTACTATACTCGGAAACGAGCCCAATGGACAAAAAAGGTGTTTATGTTGTACTATATTATATTTGTATTCAAACGGCTAAATCCGTTAACTCTCATTATAGTCGTTCCATCCTAAGAATGCTACTCGTTCGCGCATCCAAATGACCGAGCTCCGCGGTTTCGTTCCCAAATTTCTCCCACTATACCATCTAGTGGCGGCGGCGAAAGTGACGGCGACCAGCGTTCGGGAATGTTTAGTGGTGGGAATGAGCGAGATCGGACGAATTTTGGTCGCGGCCCAGTAGAGTTCTTAGAATGGACGGACTATAAATAAAATATCGTGTACACAAACCGATCAAACTTAAAATATACCTTCAACGTTTCGACCGTGGTCTTTTTGTCTTTAATCGACTGTTCAAGGCTTATTTTTTTCTTGTACCGCATCAACATATCTTTACTGAAACGGTTACTCAACATCTTCAAAAATTCTTCTTTTCTAAATCTAAAAAATATAATTAGCCATAACGTATGGCCCATATTGGTTATAGGAAGTTCGGATAAATATTTAAAACAACATAATATTAGATTCTGAGCGGAGCGAGGGATCAAGTAGTTTTACAATGGTGTTTATTTTTCATTTTTTTTTATATCCAGTATACAAAATTTCTACCAGAAGGAGTGCTTGGATTTCAAAATATAGTATCTTATCTTTTAGCAAATTGAGCAAATTTTAGCAAATCAAGATGGTACTTTGAGAGGTAATTTTTCGATTTTCTCAATAGTTAACAATAATGTCACGGGAAAAACTACCGATAAATTACAAAAAAAACCGCTAAAAATGGGATTTTATTTTATAACGCTTTGTTTATCACGATATAAACATATAAAAATAAAAATAACGATTTTAGTTATTTTGTTGTAATTTATAATATTAATTCAACTTACAGGCTATGATAAAATATAATAACAATATAAAAAATCCTGACTGACAAACCATCTGCGTTCATAATCGTTTTTCGTATACAATGATATATCATTGAATTCAAATTTAATACAATCCATTATATAGTGACCCACCTGTAACTTACTATACAGCAGAACGACATCCATTTACCCACTATTTTTTTTATAAATTGTTTCAAGATTTTTATTGATAGTAATTATATGCATGGTCGTTTTAATACCAAGCATATGAAATGGATTGATGATGACTTTCAACTTATGGAAATACAACTCACAGCTTCCAAAATGTCCAGAGAAAAATTGTTTGTATATATTGAGGAATTAGAGAAAATCTACCAAGCCATACAAGAGGGTATGATCTCCGAAAACTGGTATAGTCAAATGCTTATTAATAAAACAAAATTAGGAAAATCCTATGAAAATAATGCATTGTTTATAGCCATTCCAAATACTCCCTGCAGACACTATGTGTTTCGTGGGAACAACTACTGATATATATAAACCGCATTATGAATAAACTAGATAACCAGATATTGAACGAAAAATCCACAGACACTGTTGAAAAAGTTATTGCTTTTCTCCGAATTCTGGCCGGCAACAAGGTAGAATTTAATAACTTTGTATAAAATATTAAGAATTTGTTTTTTAATTTCACCTCAATTTCATTATAGCGATAACATTTAAATTAATATGCGATCGTCCTCTATTACTATAACACCATACAGCCCTGAAGAATCCTTAGGGCTTATAGTGGATCTAGGATTGACAAAAGAAAATTATATGACGATGCGACTTGGCGCAAAAGTGGGAAATGTTATCCTGAAAATATAAAGAAATCTGAAAATGAAGCTATGGTACCACTGATAGATATTTAGTACATAACGCCTGGTACAGGTGAAGACCAATTTAATACTCCAGAATATTTCGGAAGGACTGTGATACTATTGAAGTTTATTATGAATGTGGAATATATGGCAGAGGTGGACATAGTATTTATATAATATGTATAAACAAAATTTCGAAAATGATTCAGAATATACCTATGGATTCCAACATAATTGTTGGTATGTATAATTGTCCCACTAAAAATTAGTGAATTAAATAAAAAGAACTTAAAAATATTTTCTAAGAACAGGGCACCGTTATTGACAAGTTATTGTTGTCCAATTAGATTCAAAATAAAAAAATAAAATGTCCAAAATGTCCAAAATGTGAAAGAAGTATATAACGAAGTACAAGCATAAATATCAGGATTGGAAACTCTCAATAATTATCATAGTCACTAAAGAAAAACAATTTAAACTTATTCCTATTTGTACGATTCTGGATGGAAAGAATGTCAACATTTTGATTGGTACATCAAGTTCGTAAGCATCCAATATTTGTAAGGCTTCTCCTAAAAATTTAAACGATACAGAAAAACTAAAGGACAGTTTGCAATAAAGACACCTTCAAATATGGTATTTAAATATTACATGACATACCTTAAATGTTTTGAATATTTACTTTATATAGCATATCAATTATAATTATGACCGTGACAAGCAAGAAGGGAACATTCAAACGAAAAAGTAAAGGAAACAAAAACCAAAACGGCAAGTTTTACAAATTAATGGGCCTCGTTTTTGATCAGCCAAAACAAGATGGAGGTAATAACAACGATGGTAACATGGCTTGAGAATTGATAACCCTTTCGAATAATTTGAATCGATGAAGATTTAATAAAAATATTTTCTAATGTACTTTCTACTAGAAACCCGCATAATGATTCACGGACATCGAAGTATCTAAGACAAACAGATATCTTGCAGATATCTGTACAACACCCATAAAAAAATTGTTGGTCAAAAGTAATTGAAATAAGATATTTTTTTTTAACTTTATGTAATTATATGGGTTTAAGTTTTTTGGGATCAATTGTTCAACGTATAACTATGTTAAACGTATAACAATCTTGTATACTATGAGACTATTATGGAATATTGGCATAGGTACCAAAATTAGATATTAAATAGGTAATACAAATATAACTACAAGTTTATTGGGATTTTGAGTACCTATAATCGTATTATCTTACAATTCTTTTTTCATCTGCTCTGTTTCTGCGATATTGATTTCTTTTGAAGCGATGAACTTCCTTTTGTTTTCTTTATTTATTTTTTCAAGATCATCCAATTCTTTCTCACGTTCCATCAAGTTAATTAACATTTCGTGTCTGTTTTTTCTCCTGAATATGTATATAATTTACCAGATATAATATACGCCATTTTTATGAGCTTTGTATCTATGATTTATATACAATTTTCAAACTAAACAATACTTCTATCACATTATATTTATACTTTTTTTTTAATAGTAATTTTGTATTTAATTTTATGCCCTAAAGCGGAATATTATAAAATAATTATTATATCACAATTTATATTTAAAATGTAATAAGCATATATAGAAGATAAACAAAATAATTTAAGAATTGCGTTGGGTGTCTACTGTTTCCCATATCCTACAGTATTTATATAAACGTTAAGAAGACGTTACACTCGTAGCTTTGTTAGTTCAAACGTGAGAGTGAACCTATTATGAAACTTGATGGTAAGGACATTATCTGTGTGTTTAGGTTATTTTTTTGACGATAATTCAGTTTTTAAGTGAGTTATGAGCATTTTCAATTTACGAAATCATAGTGGCTGAATAGGTATCTGCTAGCGTGTACCTACTTAAATTAAAAAAAAAAATTATTTTTTAAATTCCTACTCAAATATCCGGTCTTGTTTAAAATACATGTAGATATATAGAAAATAGAATTTTTTAACATGTAATTTTAAATCGACGGTCAATACCGGTCACCCTAATAATTTAGAGTGACCGGTATTGCCCGATCAGTTTTTACTGGGATTGGCCGAATATAAATAATTTTTAATTACCTACGTTGTATCTCAATAAATAAATTAACCAAGCGTTTTATAACTGCAAGCATCTTAAACTACATAACATTTAGCATATCACAGGTAAATAACTATATTAATAAGATCAAACTAAAATTTCATTATCATTATTTTCGAAGAGCAAATGTTACAAACGCAAACTTCGAAAAAACAAAAACAAATAATTAAGTTACCAGTTGTTAACATAATATGGCAGGAAAAATAATTTTAGGGTTTCATACCATGAAGACTAGAATAAGGAGACCAAACTCCGTTTCTGATAACGTCCCGAAATGAGTTGCAAGATCAAACGACCACAGGCTGCGCTGCTTACGCTAGGGTTGCTACTTTAACCCACGTAGTATAGGGATTATTTGTGTTTTTTGCGTTTTTTTGGAAAATATATGCATTACTTTGAACCATGACCCTCTTTAGATTTTATAGCTTGTACATGTTGCATAAACATATTATTCAAGAAACAAATTTGAGTGTAACAATACATACATCGGTATAAAACAATCGTTCAAGAAAACACGTATATTATGTATCGTATAGTATCGGACCCAGACTTGCTTAGAACAAAGATATATATAAAATAACTAGATATAGTGTTAATTTAGTTATTTACACAGAAATAAAAATAATATTTATGAAATATACACATATGCACATGTATAGCGTGATCATACAAGCTATAAAATCTAAAGAGGGTCATGTCATGGTTCAAAATAATGCATATATTTTCCAAAAACTCAAAATACATGAATAATCCCTATATTACGTGGGTTAAAGTAGCAACCCTAGCGTACGTAGCGTGTGGCCGTTTGATCTTGCTACTCATTTCGGTACGTTTTTTCATGTGGGCGGCCGTACGAGTTTGGTCTTCTTATTCTAGTCTTCATGTTTCATACAATAAGAAATCAGCTCACTATAAACTGATTTTTATCAATCTTGGTCTTTGAGATTACCGTATGACCGGTTTTTACCTCTAACCAGCACTTCGCCCACTCTCCCCTAAATTTCAATAAACCTACCTAAATATTATTATGTTGTATGTACTAGAGCTCGGGATTTTTAACGAGTATTAACCAACACGTGTACCCGATGCCGTGTACAGTATCTTAAACATATTAATACCCGTGTAATTAAAATCCGGGTACACGTGTTACAATTACTCTGGACTCTTGAGTCCGTGTATCTTAAATACACTTGTATTTAAATTTTGTAGTAAATAATGGAACTCGAGTCGTATGCTATCTACATGCAAAGTTTATCTACCACAATTGTTTGTTGGCGTTGTATGTTATCTACAATTTTCCACTCCAAAATCTGTAGATTGTAGATGTCATCTGGGAATTATTACATTAAAGAACTTTTTTTCATATCTTCAAAAAACTGATCAAAAAGATTCTTGGATGCATTGAGTAAACGCCCCCACTCTTCCATCAACTGCCGTTCCAATAAGTTAGTGGTACCACCTGTTTTTATGCCATATTTTACTTTGACACGACTCCAGGTAGACCCTATATATTGGGTATTACGGTTATACCTGCAATATCGGGCGCTCCCAAATTGCCTCCCGTGAATTTTTTTTTTAAAAGGTTACCCGAATTGCCTCAAGATTTCAAAAATATTATTCACTCGAATTACCTCCTAAGAGGGTCACTATTATACCTAGGGTTATGAGTATAAACTTGAAACTTTCAGCCTTCTTGAAATATTGAAAAATATATTATTTTAATTTTTTTTTTAGTTTTGTGTTTTTGTTATGTTTGACAAAATCATCACTAGATGGTCATTAATAGTAATTAATATTATATATTATTATATTATTAATATATAAATATGATACTAATATATTATATTAGCTCTATAGGCTGTAAATCATAAAATAATTTTCTTTTTTATTTGAATTCAAATAGAATTACTATAAAAGATTTTAACTCATAGATACTTATAATAGGGACTCTGGTTATAACTATATCTAATTAGTAATTATAAAATATTAAATAAACACAAATTAAGAAATTGTTATAGGTAACTTATGTGTTTTGAAACTTTGTTAAGTATGTTTATATGAAAATTATGTAATTTGTATAATGTATTAGGTATGTAAGAAATATTTCAATAACATTTCTACTCTATTTTTAAATTAAAATTATTTTTTTATTATTTTTCATAAAAATGAAATATTTCATGAAACTTTCATGAAATATCTAAAAAAATTAATTTCATGAAATTTTAGAACCCTAATATACCACTTACCTACTCTTTTACTGGAATAGCCTGCGATAGCTATAATTAATCGATTGACAAAAAAATATATCAAATATAATTTAGATGAACTATTATTCTGTTGTACAGTCAAAAACTTAAGTTTGTATAAAATAAATGTTTTAATAAATTGACTGAAACAGCAACAATAATTAATAATATTAAAAATAATAATGACAAAATATCATTCTGTTATACAATCATCAGTTATCATTAACTGATAATCACTAATTGGTCTGGGAAATATTGTAGGTAGGTATGTCTTAAACATCTTACAACTATCGATATATTAATTAATAATTAATAATCCAGGTATGTTATGGGAGGCACTACCCAAAAGGTCTACTCGAATTGCCTCCGAAAACACCCGGAGGCAATTCGAGTGTTACCGCAATATCAGTATCCGTCAAAGTTGAAACCCGAAAGGTAGATAACATATAACGTGATCAAAGTACAGGTAGATAGCATACGACGCGAGTTCTTAAATAATTGTTATATTTAAAACTTATAGGCTGCAAGTATAAATTGCATGGTTGATCTACCTATATCTTAACAATAATATACAGTTAAACGGTAAATCAAATAACCCAAATCTGTTATGACCTTATAAGTGTATAAAATATAAATATTATATAATAAATTAGACGATAACATTAAATGCGTTTAAAGTTTAATCGTGGTCTCATTACTGTGACTTATGTTTGTCTCGTTCAATTTTGTTGTAATGAATATTGTGTAATTTAAGCCTAGACTCAGGGCCGAGAGAGAATGCACCCTGCACGTGCATCCAAATGACTGCGCTCCGTCGTCTCGAAGCCACATGTCCCCCTCCATGTGGCCACTGGTCTATGGTACACACATGCAAACCTGAGCGATCTGCCCGGAAAATGTTGGGGATACGCGAAAAAAGACGAGTTTTGGTCCGCCGCCGGGTGCATTCTCTACTTGCTCAGAGTTTAGATACAGTTTTGATTGTCATTTACAAACAGAATAGTTTCGAATTTCCATCCAACGCAACGTTTACTTTAGATTATTTTAAAAACCTTCTTCTTTTCTATTTTATGTTTCATATAATATTTAAAACGAGATTATTTATTCTAAACCTGAAACTTAGAAATATTGACCACATATTTTATACACCATTAGAAAGTGCTTCTAAAATTATAATAAGGTCCACACTGCACACTTTATAAAAACTCACTGCTTTTTTTTATCTAACTAAAGAGATACTAGTCGTCATGAAATCGATAATCCTGAAATTTTCTCTACTTCAACATCCACCGTGCTTTGCACTTCTGAACCACAAATTACTGATAACAATCATCGTCAACCTAAAAAACGTCGTCGGACTTATGCCAATAGAAAAAACGATGACTTTTGTAGTTCCGAAGAAACGGAACTTATACATCGGGCACTAGCTAAAATGATGGCCATGAATCAAATACCTAAATAATTTTCCTCAAGTGCTGGGTTTGAACAATTTATGAACATAGTGAAACCTAACTATAAAATATGCAAAGAAGAAGCAATTAAAAAAAGTTTAAAATCATTGAAATTATCAATTCAAGATATAGTACAGAGCGATTTAAGAAGTGCTAACAATATAGCTTGTACGTCTGACTGTTGACCATGATTATCACAGGATAGTTATATTACGGTTACTGCACATATGATTAATGATGAGTGGTGTCCAAAGTCTTACACGCTTACAACTCATCAAATGGAGGAGTCTCATACGGCTTCAAATCTTGTACATCAATTGGACAATACTTTCGAAAAATGGGAAATTGGCCAAAAAGTAATTACAGTTGTTACTGATAATTAGGGCCCGGATTTCAATGCAAAGTGCATATTTTTTTGGTTGATCATACACAATGCTTTCTAAGTACATAATTCGTTCCATGTAACGAGGGTTTGAAATATACAAATTTATTTTGCATGTTTTAACATATTTCGATGTTTTTTTTATTTTTTAGAGCATTTTTAGCATTATTGGGTCATTATGTTGTTTTTTAATGCATATTTGTTCAATATAGATATACAATTCGGCCTATTCAAAATATTATCTAAAGATAAATTATTTTCATGATTTTTAAGAAGGTTTATCGGGCTTTTCCATACACATTGTCAATTTTTTTTTTCGATTCAGTTTTTATCTTATCTTAATGTATTATTGACTGTGGAGCGTCACCCATATTCGGTCAAATAACAAATAATCAGTAAGTTCGTGTTACATCGCAGTCGTTTCTTGTATTACGTGTGTTCATGATTTTATTTAATGTGTTAAATAGTGTATTAAATAATGCCCAAAATAAAATCATCTACTTCTTCTAGCTTGCATGACTACGTAAACGAATTCGGAAGAGACGTCTTTACAACAGATGGGACTATTTTACTTTGTTCCTGCTGATCCAGGAAAATCTTTTTTATTAAATTGCGAAGTACTACAAAAAGCTAATAATAGCACTATTACGAATTAATTGACGGATCGATGGCTATTGTATGCCCAAACGGAGTGAAACACGATAATGTTTATTGTTCGTCAGTGATGCAGCTCCGTACATGGTTAAAGCAGGTAAGAAAATAAAAGCTTTATACTCAAAAATGAAACACGTCACTTGCCTCGCACATGGTCTACATAGGGTAGCTGAAGAAGTGCGTGAACATTTTCCTAAAGTAGATGCGCTGATATCAAATGTAAAAAAAATGTTTTTAAAAGCACCTCCAAGAGTTTTAAAGTTTAAATGCATGTGACCGACTATTCCTTAACCACCTCAACCAATACTGACACGTTGGGGTACTTGGATAGAAGCTTACTACTGTGACCATTTTAATTTTATTAAAACAGTCATTGATGTACTTGAAGAAAATGATGATATAGCTATCAAAAAAGCACAACGTTTAATGGCAGACAAAGAAATTAAAGCAAACTTGATATTCATAAAAGCAAACTATGGAAATATTCCAAGTAGTATAACACGCCTCGAAGCATCAGGGATACCCTTAACTGAGGCAATTTGTATTGTAAATAATGCGAAAACTTATATTTTAAATAATACAAATATGTACAAGAATCAAGGCAAAGAAATAAAGAAAAAATTTGAAACAGTTTTAGAAAAAAAATGGTGGTTATACTGCAATGGAAACAATTGCAAACATTTTAGAAGAATGTCTAAAGTTCTCGTACAAAAATATCAGAAGAATTAACTTCAAACGATATTTGTTACATGAAATTTGCTCCTATTACATCCGTGGACGTCGAAAGGAGCTTTTCCACGAACAAAAATATTCTTTCGGACGATAGAAGATCTTTGGTGTTTGAACATATTAAACAATATATTATTGTTCAATGCAATGCCTAAAATTTAGTAAGTACTATAGACGTACTTAGAATGTTAATATTTTACTTAAATTTTAATATATATTTTAGTATTTTTAGGATGAATAATATTTCCCCAAAAACGGCCAAAACATATGCGTGTCAATAACATAGCAGTCAATATTTAAAATTTTCAGTTTTTTTAATAAAATAATAAATTAATAAATAATAATTATATAGCTCATTTATAAATTACAATATGTGTAAAAAAAAATATTAAAAATATATGGCATTTTTTAAGGTCATTTTTGTGGTAAAATACATTTTTTAAGGGCATTTTTGGCTATTTTTTAGAGCATACTTGAATGGTTTTAAGTGCATTTATATCCGGGGACTACTGACAATGCAAAAAATGTATTAAACGCTGTACAAATGTCTCAGAAACAAATGACTTGACATGTGCAGCTCATACCGTACAACTTGCGGTGAAATACGGATTACAGCAAGATAATATTAATTTATTAATAACACAATGTAGTAAGATAGTAAGCCATTTTAAACATTCAAATTTAGCTAAACAAGCATTAAAAATAAACAAACTCAACTTGGCCTAACTGAACATACTTTAATACAAAGTTGTGCAACTAGGTGCAATTCTATATACATACTTGATGATGGATTGCCTTTACACTAATAGATGTGCAGTATCGAATGTTTTAGCTGACCGTACAGTTACAAAATTGGTCATGGCAAAAAAAATTGGAAATAGTAGAATGTGATTGGATGAATATCGAAACGTTGATTACTTTACTGAAACCATTACAAATAATTACGACTATACTTTCGAGTGAAAAACATTCACCAGTATCGATGGTTAGACCACTTATGTTCAAACTAATTGAAAAAACATTTAAAAATAAAAGAAAATGATGATGAAATTAGCTTAAAATTTAAGCAAACTGTAATTGAACAACTTAGGGAACGTTTTAAATTAAATTAGCACATATCACCAAGTATTATATCTGCAAGACACATCGTCCCATTTTTTGATAATAGGTATAAAAATTTGGAATATGAGACAATCGAAGTTAACAATCGAAGTTAGAGAAAATATTCTAGAAAAAGTCAAAACATTAATTGATGATATAACTTTTCAATTTAATGATAACAGTACATAAATGTAACAAACTGAACAATCTGCAATCAATAGACTATTAGTGGACTCGAATTATTATACGGTCATGAAGAAAATAATACAAATAATGCATCGGCGCATTATCAGAATTATTTAGGAGAGCCACTACTCAGATATGATTTCTGCCCACTTGAATGGTGGAAGTCTCATGAAAAGAAATATCCATTAATTGCTCAAATAGCAAAAAAATATTTATGTATACTAGCAACGTCGGTTAGATCGGAACGTTGTTTCTCTTCAGCTGGAAATATCGTCACACCTAAAAGAAGCTGCTTATCTACAGAAAATGTTAACTTATTAATATTTTTGTACCAAAACCGTCAACTATTGTAGGGATATATTTTGTTAAATTATTTATTTATTTTTCTCTTCATCGTTAAACATATTATTATCTATTTATTTATTAAGTTATTTAAAATTCTATAATAAGTAATATTTTAGATTCTGAGCGGAGCGATGAATGTATTGGTTTCACAATGATGTGTGTTTCTTATTTTTTTATTATTTTTGTGTCTGTGTACACGATAAGTAGTCGAAATAATGCTTCGATTTTCAACTTCAGTATCTTGTTCGATTGGAAAGTGAATATCGTTGGTGCATTGGGGAGGTCAAAATTTAAATTTCCCAGTAGTTTTCACAAGCGCCGGGAAATACAACATAAAAATTAAGGAAAAACGGGAATTTTTACGCAAAATTGGTTTTCCAAAAAATCGATTTTGGTTATTGGTGTAACTCTAAAACAAATGAACGTATACATGAAATTTTCACTGGTTGCTTATATTTGCATTTTCTATACACGATAACATTTTCAAAATATTTTGATTTATTTTGAACTGTTTAGGGACATTTTCATTTTCCATTTTTTTTTAGTTTTTTTTCTAAAAATATCAATAAAATTTTATTTGTTGGTTGCAAAAGCTTGAAAATGTAATAGAAGGCTCCTAATATATTGTTTCAAAGGCAGATGAAAAATATTAAAAATTTTTAGTCACTGTTTCTTTTAATAAGCATTTAAAGTTCAAAAATTGACAAAATATGGAAAAATCACGAAAATTAGCGAATTATTTTGAGTTAAGAATTCGCAAAAATTTTTCTTTTTAAATGTAAGATTTGAAAATGTAATACAAGATTACTCATAAGTTTGTCTACCTTTATCAATAAAAAAATCTCTACCGGAAAGTCAAATTAAATTTTTATGAGCGTTTGAAATTCAAATTTTTACAACATTGGATGTTCACTCGATTTCTCATGTAGCGATTTCCTTATTTTGTTGTAATTCAAAAACGAATAACTGTAGATACATGAAAATTTCACTGAATGTTTAAATTAGCATTTCCTATACACCATACAATTTTGAAAATATTTTGACTCTGTTTGAGCTGTTTATGGACATTTACAGCTTTCAATTTTTTTTAGTTTTTTTTTTCTATAAATATCAATAAAGTTTTATCTGTTGGGCCAAAAAGTATAAAAATTTAATACAAGGCTCCTGATATATTGTTACAATATCAGTTGTAAAATATTAAAAATACATAGGCACAGTTTTTTTTTATAAGCATTTAAAGATCAAATTTTGACAAAATTTATCAAAATCTCGAAAATTATCAATCATTGTAATTAATAAATTATAAAATGTTCTGTTTTTATAGCTAAGGATTGCAAATTCAACACAAAGGTTCTCGTAAATAATTCATTCTGTAACCAAAAAATCTAAAAAATATATGAACACAGTTATTTTTAATTCAAATTTGGACGAAATTACATATTAAAAAACCTAGAATAACTATTTTAGTTATTTTGTTGTGATTGAGTACTTGAAACTAGATTGATACTTGAAACTTCTAAAGTGTACTATTATATATCTATGATAGTATCACGGTTTTTGTTGATGTATAACGCGTTACCAGTACCTAATGGATATTGTGATATGATTAATTTGGAATTTATTATAGGTACCTATTATAGGTCAATTTTTTGTTTAATACCATATACATGTATATAATATGTCTTATACATAGACTGACCTACCGTCTCCGCTCAGAATCGTTTTTCTTATACAATGATATTATATCGTTGAATTCAAATTTAATATCATCCATTATACAGTGACCCACTTGTAACCTACTGTACAGCAGAGCGACACCCACTTGCCCACCTTTTTTTTATTTATATACCTACCGTGTGAAATCTTCGAGCATATTGTCATATTTAATTATTTCCTTAACTGTTTTGTTAATGTTTTATGTAAACTGTATTATTATTTATTACTTAAAAAACTTTATTTATTAAAATCAAAATCATATAGACTGGTAATACAATTTTTTTTCGAAATTTTGCATAGTAAATTATTCCTACAATCCACTATTTGGAAGTATTTACATTGAAAGTAATGAAAATGTCCCCGTTCCCAAGATATTATATTGTCCGCCGCGCCGTTAGGAGGTATCCGTTATTGGAGGTAGGTTTTACTATAATTATTATGTACAATTATTAACTCAACACACGGATACACGGACTGAAGCAAATACACGGGTACATGGACTTAAATATTCATTTGTCCGTGTATTTTATTTACATGGACTTTAACAACGTTTTGTTAACACGTATTTAAAAATACACGTGAAATAGGGACCTCTAGTATGTACATCGTACACTATAAAAGTTTTAATTTAGTTCAGACTAAAAATACAAAAACTTGTCTCATATTTATTTGGAAGAAGAAAGATTAAATTACAGTGGTAGCAAAATTAAGTTTTGCCAACATATACAAAATCACTAGGGCCTAATATTAATTATTTATAATTGTATATCTTACTCAATCCTAACTTTATTCAGTTGTGCTTCTTGATAGATTTTTACTACTCGTTCGTCAAATTGATTTTTTTTAATTTTGTATTCTTCAACTTTATCTTTATGATCGATTACCATCTTATCAATTTCGTCATCCATTGACGAAATTTCTGCTAAACAAGATTCATTTTCTTCAAACATTAGTTTCATACGGGTCGTGCGCATCTCATCTTCGTCACAGTTCCAATATATCTGGTATATCTTGTTACTGACGAGCCGGAAAAATGTATCTATCTCGTAATTCAAATCACTGCCACTTTTTGATATCTAATTCGAAACATGTATTTGTTAGTTATTTGTTAGTTAGAAAGTTATAGGACTTACGGGATATGTATGTAAATTATTAGACAATGACTCGTACCTACTTTTAAATTAGGAGATGAATGTATTGATTTTACAATTACAGTTATGTGTTCGCCTTTTGGATCAGAAAAAAATGCTTAGATTTTTCAACTTTGAAAGTGATTGATAATATCTAGTAGCAAATTGAATCTAGTTGGTACTAGCTACTAGGGAGATAAAAGTAAAAATATCCAGAACTTTTCAAAATAACCATGCAAAATTAAAATTAAAATCAATTTGGTCTTTATATTGTAGCTAAAAATGTATTAAATGTTCAGTTTATACAGGGTGATTTTTTTATCGTGAACCAGTTAATATCTCGGGAAGTATTAGTAATTTTAAAATAATTTTTTTTTTAAACTTTCTAGGTTTTACTATTTTACACTGTGTTACAATTTTGAAAATTTTAACTTCCTCCCTTATTTGATAAAACACTATCAACTTTCGATTTTCAAATGGCAATACCTATTTTCGATAACGAAAATCTATAAACATACTGAAAAAAAAAAATTTTAACGTTTACAGAATTTAATTTGAGTAAGCCGTTTACGACTTATTAATGCTGAAATATTCGTTAAATTTACTGCTACTGGGCAATTTAACAACCCAACTGTAAAAACCAGAAGTCAAAACGAAATTTTATCTCAATTTAACAATACCCATAACGGTAATAATCAATAATAAGATAGATAAACAATACTATAAGAAAAAAAAAAAGTGTTCCATCATCACATGATCACTCCCACCAGAATACCGAGTGTCAGTGAACGAGTGAACGACTATTATAGCCATCCGCGGCCTGCAGCAGGTAGGCTTTATCAGCTATAAAGTATAAAAACATTTTAAATTTATCATAATGGTTACATAATATAGCACTGGTTACTGATCCCTGGTATACGTATTTGTAGATAAACGATAATAAATGCCGGTAAACTGTTTCTGAAAACATGTGGTTATTGAGTTTCCCATTATCAAATATTAAATATTAATTTTTAATTAATTATTATCCTTTGAACGTTAAACCACAGAATACGCTTTAAGTAAATTCTTAATTATGTGTATTATTTAAAATATAAATTTAAAGTTTAGGTAAGCCAATTATTCCAATGCATACCTATTATATTTTTTGATAGTGTTTTAATGTTGTATTTTGGTTCACAAATTTGTATTTAATTAAAAATATACTTCTATCCAATCAGAAATATTATTATGTATATGGGAATCAGATTTCATACTTAGCCGACAACTTTATTTGTATAATTTATTGGTAAGTTCAATCTAAAATTAATATATTAGAATTTTATTTTTTTATTAAATGATTTATACATACATATTATTGACAAATAATAACCAGGGTTAAAATATTTTAATTTTATTTCAGTGGCAATTAGTAGAGTTTACATAATTCATCAAAAAATACAGTGAACTATATGACTAGACAACTAAATTTGCTCAGAAATTAATGCAAATTCATATTGCTTTCTACTGGTACCTATCTGATGACTATAAATTAATATGGAATAAAGGAATACAATATACATACATATTTCTATATTATATTATAATCTTTCAACAAACTAAACAATCAATTATGTAAGTATGAATTGTTTTTTAATAAATAATAACCAGGGTTAAAATATTTTAATTTTATTTCAGTGGTAATTAGTAGAGTTTATATAATTAATCAAAAAATACAGTGAACTATATGACTAGACAGGTCAATTTGACCAGCAATTAATGCAAATTTACATTGCTTGCTACTGGTACCTATCTGATGACTATAAATTAATATGGAACAAAAGAATAAAATATCCATATTTTTTTTACATATTATACTTATTTTAATCTTTATACAAACTAAGTAATTTATTATGTAAGTATGAATTTTTATATAAAATAAATAATTTGATGTTTATCATAATTTTTGCTTATTTTTTAGATAATTAATTTTGTTTTCTTTCAAATTTCAATTGCAATTAGTAGTACTAACTTTTAATTCAAATATCTATAACAAGATTGGATGAACAAATACAAAATGTTATTTTGGTTAGTTACAGCATAGTACAACTCACCTGATAACTTAATAAGTATGAATAAATAATTATTTTTTTCTATAGAATAAATCATTTCTATAAATAATTTAATGTTTTTTTTTAGTTGCATTCAGATAAAAAAAAACAGTGCAGAATCAAAACCAACAACTACTTCTACATTTATAAAATTTATTGATGGTCACATTAACAGTTGATTGTATGTTTAAATAATTAGGTTAAGTTATTGATTTACTAATTTCCATAATTAGGGCTATGGAGTTTTTATTAAACTGAATTGGTAAATTGGAAATTTTTTTTTATATGATACCTAGTGTCATTTTTATGCAATATTAAAAGATTTTTATATCATAAAATTGTAATTAAAAAATAACATAATTTCAAAAATAAGTGTAAAAGTGAATAATTTTTTAAGACATCCATAGTCCTAAAAATATGCTGTAATCTAGAGTAGATAATATAAAGTATGTTCAATGTTCATTTAATTTTTATTAATTTATCTAGGGTAGTGGACATGTTAAGTGTTAATATTTTTTATTAGTTATGACCTTACCCAAATCCTGCAAAAATTTGCACTACGGAAATTTGTTTATACTCTAGTAAAATTATTGATAACTAATGTGTTTATTGCCATTGATAATTTAGTATTGAATTAATGTCCATTATTTGGTCTATTCACACACAAGATAGTTTGATATAAAATGCAAATTATACATTATACAAAAATCCCAGAATACCTAATATTTATAAATGGAGAGTCAGGTAGGCACTATGAACAACGGGTTCTCGGCCTATAGCCCCACATCAGATTGACAATACAGGACTCAATTCCTTGATGCACAAAACATTGTAATATCAGTTTAATGTTTGGTATTTGTTGTGTCACTTTATTTGTAATCAAAATAACTTACATATAATATTTTTTTTTTTTAGTATACTTGGATTGATTTGTAATTATTTATTTTTAATGAAATGAAAACCTTAAATGATAGGGGCGTTGTAAAAATGTATAACTAAAAAAAAAAGGAATATGTGAATAGACCTTTAACTACTTTAGTCTGGCTCTAAATTCTGAATCCAAGTACATAAATTATACATTTGTATCTGTGTATTTATGAATTATTTTTCTAAATACATGGAAATTTTTGATTTACTTTGTTTTAAAATGAATAAATGTTATCTGTTTAATATAATCATTTACTATAGTAAATTAAGATACACCATATTATTGTTTTAAAAAAAATATTTATTTTGTAATTTACTAGTTATAACTCATCAATCTGATATAAAAATATAAATTATATTAAATAAATACTTCTGTATTATGTATAATTAACAAATAATAAACTTAAATAAATTATACTACATATTATCATAATATCATCTATTTATTCCATATTTGATAATGGGAAACTAACATTAACGATTAACCAATAACCACAATATGTTTTCAGAAACAGTTTACCGGCATTTATTATCGTTTATACGTGATAAGACCGTATACAAGGGATCAGTAACCAGCAGGGCGTGCTGAATAGTAATTTTTTGAGGAAATTGCTTCAGGGAAAATTCGGGTAGGTGGGTGGGTGTGTTAGTAATTAGTATAGATGTGCAACTTATACCTAAAAAAACTTAATAATATTTATTATTTTGAATAAAAAAAAAAAAAAGTGAAAAAACTGTTGGTGGTGGGGCCCCTGATCATATTGTTTGCCTCAGGTCTGCTTGTCAGTTCGGCAAGCCACTGGTAACCAGTGCTATATTATGTAACCATGATGGTAAATTTATAAAATACGGTTTGAGCATGACAAAATAGATAGGTATGTCGGCAACTTTTTGATACGCATCGGGTTCGTCGACCACTCCACACCCCTTGGATAAGCTGGTTCGCCAAATGAAATGAGACAAAGTACGACTATGGCTGAGAACTGAGAAGGGTGGGATGCGCTAACCGGACTGCGTCTCGTATTGTTGCTGACATAGGTACAAGGTACCTATGTCCTATCTATTTATTTTGTCATGTTATTCCATAGATAATAAAGATATTATCAATGTGTTATTCAGTATTCACTATTTCACTGGACAATCGGATGTGTTCGGCTGGGAGGGGTGATAAGATATTAAGGCCCAATTCGTGTGACCTTTGTACTATTGTACTTATTAGTTATTATCGTTTATAACCGATTATTATCGATTATTATGGGTATTGTTAAATTGAGATAAAATTTCGTTTTGACTTCTGGTTTTTACAGTTGGGTTGTTAAATTGCCCAGTAGCAGTAAATTTAACGAATATTTCAGCATTAATAAGTCGTAAACGGCTTACTCAAATTAAATTCTGTAAACGTTAAAATTTTTTTTTTCAGTATGTTTATAGATTTTCGTTATCGAAAATAGGTATTGCCATTTGAAAATCGAAAGTTGATAGTGTTTTATCAAATAAGGGAGGAAGTTAAAATTTTCAAAATTGTAACACAGTGTAAAATAGTAAAACCTAGAAAGTTTAAAAAAAAAATTATTTTAAAATTACTAATACTTCCCGAGATATTAACTGGTTCACGATAAAAAAATCACCCTGTATACAGTGAAACCTCTGAATAGCGGACACTCTCGGTCGCCGAAATTTCGTCCGCTATTTAGAGGGAAACATTTTTTTTTTAATAAATAAATAAATTCCATAATTTTATTTTATATTATTTTTACATTAATTAAATACATCTTAAAAAAATAAAAAATAAAATTTCTGAAAAAAATCTGTTACTTTAGTTTGTTTACTAATTGCAGGCGTAGTTATTTCGTATGTTAAGGCATTTTCTAATTGGACTGTGTTTGAGAACAATGAACTTTTCTGTACCTCGATAGAATGTCTATTTTTTCTTTTAGAGTTAATCGTTTTCTTTTGCTGGCCTAGAGTACTACAATAAACGTTTGTTTATTGGCATCACAAACACAACGAAACGCACATAGGACAATGCATTGGTTACAATATTTCGTTGACACGATAATATTTCAATGACTGGACGGATAAGATAAGATTTTAGTAGTAACAGATTACTTATACGTATAATAATGTACACACAAGATAACTTAATAATTGAGGTTTTTTTATAAAATTATTAATAGCAATGTCATAAAAGTGTCCTGTATTTAGAGGTTTTCCTATACATAAATAGTGAAAATGTCCCCGTCCCCGTCCCCGAAAAAATGTCCGCTATTTGGAGGTGTCCGTTAAGGGAGGTTTCGCTGTAGTAGGTACATGGTTCCTCGTAAGTAGGTTGTATTGAAACCTGAGCATTTTTAATAGGTAGAAATTTTACAAAAATGTCATATTCAAATTTGGACGAAATTTGATACCAATTCAAACGCAAAATAAGTTATATTTTTGTAATTCAAGAATATACGGAGGGAGTTATTTTGAACTCATTCAATTGCATCAATCTGTTTAGAAGTGTTATTAGTCCAAATGAATGAACAGTATTCTAGGTTTAAGCGAACAAGGGCACAGAATAAAACATTTATAGATAGTGGATCTCTGAATGATCCACAAGTTCTTTTGATAAAACCTAGGTTGGGCATTGCCTTATTTTTTATCATTTCAATATGGGCTGACAAATTTAGTTTAGAATCGAAAATGACACCTAGGTCTTTAAAGTTTGTTAATAATTCAATATCAGTCCCGGAAATATAATAATTATAATTTATGACATTTTTGCTTAGACTAAATCGCATAAATTTGCATTTGTCAATGTTTAATAACAGGCGATTAGTTGAGCACCATGATTGAATGTTATCAATATCGTTTTGTAAGTCAAGCGAGTCACTTTGATTGTTAATTATTTTTACCAGTTTAAGGTCATCTGCAAAAAGAAAAACACGAGAAATTTTTATGACATCCAGAATGTCGTTTATAAAAATATTAAAAAGTAGAGTAGAGAGGTGATCTCCTTGCGGGACCCCGGATGGTACATTAAATTGATCTGATTCAAAGTTCAAATGTTTAACAACGATATTACGGTTTGAGAGAAAAGAGTGAAACCATGAAAGCAGAGGGTCAGAGAACCCAAAAAGTTTTAATTTCATAAATAATATTTCATGGTTTATGCTATCAGTGTAAATGATATCGGTTTGCGAATGGGCTTCGAAAGAGTCAAGTATTATTTGTTTAGTAATATCTAGATTACAATTAGTTGATCGCTTAGGTCTGAAACCATATTGATGATGGGTGAGAAATGTGGAGCAATAATTATTAATTTTAGTAGAAATTAGTTTTGAAAAAAGTTTAGGAATTACTGATATTTTTTATATTGGCCGATAGTTGGAAACTATGTGGGGTCACCTTTTTTAAAAACAGTGTAAATAAAAGAGTTTTTCTACAGGTCAGGGAATATACCGTTTTGGAGCGATAAGTTAAAAATATAGGTTAAAGTTGGTGTTAGTATAAATCCACAATTGTAGAGGAAAAAGGCTGGAATTTTATTGGGACCGACTTTAAAATTGATAGGGAGAGCGGTAAGCTCGTTTAAAACATCAACCTCCTTAAGCGATATAGACGAAAAGGAAAATGAATGATTACTACTTAAAAAATTATTAAAACAGGGAACAAAAGTGGTAAGTTTGCCTGGCTGAGGGTAACATTTAAAGAAAAATTTAGCAAATAAGTTAACAATATCATATCCATTATCAGCTGACGTTGTATGGAGCGTAAGGAGATTTGGTATTGAATTATTATTTCTACGATTATTAGCGTATTTCCAGAAAGACTTTGGGTTTAATTTGACAGATAGCTGAACTCTATCAATATAGTTTTTAAAATCATATTTAGCAGTTCTCTTACAATTAGCTCTCAAACGGGAAAATCTATTTTAATCTGATGGGTCATTAAATTTTTATTACAAAGTATGAGCAATTTTTTTTCGTTAACACTATTTTTAGCTCGGTAGAATACCAAGAGGGAAATCTGTTTGACGAAACACGCTTTTTCGGTACAAAAGTGCTAATTGCTTTGTTTAAACAATTATAGAGGTGGTTAATTAATTAATTAATTAAGGCTAAAGTTAGTAAAAGTATTATAAGATAAATTATCAGCTAAAAATTTAACAATATTAATATAATTACAATGCTTAAAATCATGGCTTTAGTAAATTAAACTGATTATAATCAATAGTAACATTAAGAGCTGGGTGATGCTTATCTAATGGTAATAGTGGGTCAGGATCGTTAGAGACATTAAAGTGAGCGTTTGACAAAACTAGATCTTAAGTTACATCATTTTCATTATGAACATGGTTAAGCTGATTAAAGTTGAAATAAGATAGCATATTTACAAAATAAGAATTGACTTGAGAAGTGCAATTAATTTTAAGCGATGAATAAGTCCAGTAAATTGATGGTAAATTAAAATCCCCTAATATTATAAATTTTGCAGATGGATAGGCTAAGTATAGATCATTTAAAGCGGAAAAAACATTTTCATACGTTATAAATGGGGAACAGGGAGGTATATAAATGCAGCCAATAATAAAAGTTGTATCATCTATCTGTAAATGTACAAAAACAGCTTCAATATTATTGATAGAAGTATTTAACATTTTACACTTAATTGTATTTTTTACCGCAATTAAGACGCCCCCGCCATGAGAGCGGTTACTGTTTAGCGGCGACCTATCCCAACGAAAAATTATAAAATTAACAAAGTGCAATTCAGAGTTACTTATAGCAGGTGAAAGCCATGTTTCAGTAAATGTAATTAAATCAAAAAGAGAGGTAGTTAGTGAGGGAATTAAAGTGCTTATTTTAGAGACCATGCTCCTAACATTTTGATAGTAGAGTAGCAGGGTTGAGTTGGTGACTAGTTTTTTTGAACCGCAGAGGAGACGATAGTTGGTTGACCCTTATATTATTTTATTGTCAAATTTGGCTCACCTTTTGATATTCTAACACTTAACTGGTTGCGTAGATCACGAAGAATTTCTCGCTGATAAGGTGACTTATCACTCGTGAGTCTAATATCTTTAAAATTTTGATCAGATTTCAGGTTACGTGATAACCCGAGAATTTTTAATACTTCTAAAGCCGCTTGCAGTTCAATTTTCAGTGGACGAGACTTGTTATAAGGTTTGCCTAGACGACTAATTTTTATTGGTTTAATGTCCGTTCCGAGTTTATTAAAGATGCGTGTTATTGATTCAGTATCATTGGTATTATTGTGGCTAGATTTTTCATGCACATTAAAAACGAAAATATTTTTAGAACGGTTTTGACGGTCGATAAATTCAGCAAACATGTCATGATTATTGTTGGACTTTTGATCAGCTGATTCCAACAGGTCGTCACGGTTTTTGATAGCAGTCAAATCATTACGGAGCACACTATTTTCATTTTTGATACTTGATAATTGGGTGAAGATTTCGTGGAATTTATTGTCGAAAGAATTAAGTTTTTCATTTTGCACATTGACCAGATCAATAAGTTTCGTTTGCTCTGCGCGTAAGTTATCGAGATGGCTGATAATTAATTTTAAGTCGGGTTCAGTAGTAGAGAGTGAAATAAGAGGTTGAATAGACCAGCGACAGAAATAGTATTTTTAGATTTTTTAGTACAAGTAACACATGCCCATGATTTATTCAAACTATTTAAATAGTCAATATCATCTTGTTTCAATGAAGCACAAGTAAGGTGGTATAATTTAGAGCATGAATAACACGTAATCGAGTCGTTTTGACCGCGTTTAATGCTCACGGCACAAGTAACACATAAACCCATGTTATATGATTGATGTAGCGATAAGAAGTAGTTACTGGTAAATACTTATAGAAACGCGGAGCACAACTAAACGGAGATAACACACGTGCGTACGCTGTGGCGGTTGACGATTAACTGAATTAATTATTTCAATTTAATAAAACCAAATTAATTTTCCTTATTGTAAGTGAGAATACGTTGTCTCGTCCTCTATGACTATTTGCCACTGTTAGTATACTGCGGCCCACTTTTTGCGCATACAGACTGACGGCGGAGACCGTTCCGAGGCCCCATTTCCCAAACTTTTTTCAGCTACCACTATACACGGTATAGCATTGAGCTTTGCCAACCGTTTCCGAACAGCTATCGGCAATGTCCAGTAGTGGTGAATGAGCTGAAGTTTTCGTACGGGATACTCTCTAGTGGGCCGCAGACCGCAGTATGCATGACAAATTAAATAGGTATGTTAGTGTAGTAAGCGAGTTACTACGTAACATTAAAAAGTCATCCCAGCAGGTATCATATTTGGCAACATATACTATAGCTAGGCGATAAACAGATACTAAATAGAAAATAGAAACTAACTAGTTAATTGTCGATTGTATGTTAATTAGGCCATGGGAGGATAAATAAAATTACAACTATTATTTTATTCAAAATAATGGCACAGTAAACTAACACGATTGTAGACTAGGTGGATGTGATATTTGCAATAGCATTATACGACGAAAAAAAACATAAAAAATAGAATGATTTTTTTAATAGAATATTTTAATACTCAGAATAGATAAGGAAATTCGCAAATACTGGTTTAAGTGTGGGCTAGGTCGATGGCAATGTCCGGAAGGACCGAGATACAGTATCAATAGGCAAGGGGAGCGGGGACTGGACTATAAGAGGGCTTTTATTCAGACGTGTTCACTGAACTCTACTGAAAGCACCTTCACGTTACAATGTGTAATAATATTGTCATTTGGACAATTTACTGAAGAACATTTTAAACAAACCAAATTATATGACACCTCTCTATAATTAATTCAACAAACACATTATCCTCGTCAACATCATGTTCTTGCTACCTGCAACGTTAGTATTCAAGTAGTCACCTGACTACCAGAATATTACATTAGCAACTTGTGATACGCATATCAGTGACGTAAGCAATTCTCCAACAGGTTGAGCTGTGGAGTGGTGGTGGAGACTTCTGAGTCAGCGGCTATTGCGGCAGTGACGGCGGTGGACCAATGAGAACCGGAGAAATGCTTACTTCACAGTACTATGCTGGGCGGAGGGTGGGTGCGCGATTTGTTTTTAAACTGGTAATTTGCTGACATATCTATTTAATTTGTCATGGCAGTAGGGTAATATAGGTTGACAGATCGTCTTCGTATACAACGATTTATCATTGAATTCAAATTTAACACTTACATCAAATTTGTTATATAATATTTACCTGGGACGAGTAAATTTCTTTGCAAATATTTAACACACTTTGGTCTTGGTAGATGTCGACGAACAGCTTGCAAAACTCTAAATAAGTGATATCTTCGCCTTGCTGTTTGAGTCTGACTGACATTTTTAGGGCAGCGTTACCTCTATCATGCTGAGGATGACGGGTAATGAAGATCGGCAAAGAAAGCTGCATGCAAAAAATAAAAAGTGCAATATATTATATTATATATTATTGAGAATAAGAAGAGAGAATAATATAGATTTTATATTAAATCTTTATTATATAACTAATAAAACATTAATAATATCAGCACAGTCCAGTGGATATTTATTGGATGACTAAAATATCCATATAATATAATCCATAGTATGCGAAAATTCATAAAGCTTAGCCTACTTACATACGCATCCGAAATTCTAGCAAAAAGTATCATTTGACGGATAGAAAGGAATGTAGAAAACTATCTAATAAATGGCCAATATTGTGTGAGAAAGCATAGATTTACGAGGTAAGTAATTTTGGAACTTCGTATGCTCATCTGTAAACAAATTTAAATTAATTAAGTCACAGACTTTGTTTTTATAAACATAGAAAAAGCATTTAATAGTGTTAGCTGGAATATAATATTTCCTGCATTGCAAGGAATAGGAATTAAAACATAAGATTTGGGGCCTATACACGGGTTATACAAGGAACATACAGTAGAATGGGAAAAGCAACAGCAAATTCAAAGATAAAACAAGCAGTAAAACAGGGGTGCACTTAATCATCGCCTTTATTCAACTCTTTTATTAAGAAAATAATGAATATAGTAAAAGAAAATCTAACACAGCCATTGGAATAAAATTTGGTGGAGAAATTATTTCTATTGAATGTTTTGCCGGTGATATAGTAATAATCACTGAAAGCGAAGGAGACACACATCGTGCTATCGATGAAATTGATGGGGCGCTAAGAAAACTTAAAATAAAAATAAATTAAAAGAAAACGACGAAGATATTAATTGCCTGCGAATAGAAACCACAGACCATTATACCTAACTGAAATATTTCTAAAATCTAGATAACCCCAAGCTTGATCAAGTTAGTGAATTTTCATGTCTAGGCTCATTCAACCTTCCAGCAGATGATAAGGACACTCGACAAGACTTAAAAAGTTAATAAAAACCAATTTTGGGGAAAGAAAAACAAAGTGTACACATTTAAAAGAAAAAGGAAGTAAATATACTAATTGATGAAAAATATAAGTACAGGTTTGCATTGCGTTATGTAAGATATGAGCCGCACTACCAATGCCTGAAATATTTGTTTTTAAATTTTCGTTGAGAATTGCATAAACATTTTTTATGCCTTTTCTTTCGACGCCACCGAAATTCGTATAACAATTATCACACGAAAAGGCAACTATTTTATCGGATAGATTATATTTTTTTAAAACATCCATTATGTATTTAGTTAAAATATCCGCGGTTTCACCTTGCAAATTTGTAAATTCTAAAACTTTGATTTGTACACCTTCTTTGGGATTAAAATAACGGATAAGAATTGGTACAAGTTTTAGATTTTTGTGATTTAATGTATCCACCATAAGTATTGCAAATTTGGTATTTTTTAACTCTTCTAAAACTTGTTTCATTGCAAAACGGGCAATTACTTTTGAAATAATCAATTCACAAAATTTTTTATCGTGAATTTTTTTTATCAGTGAGGACGTACAATCCATGGATCGAAAAGAATGGTTGTGCATGATAGTATGAAAAGCAAACATACCTTCGAGGGTCTAGTATTGAAGGAACGTAACAACCAAAAATGCGATATTTTGATTATTAGCTTAAAATATTCAGTTTTTAAAGTATTTATTAGTAGTAGAACGACGTATCTCCAATAATAATGGATTGACTTTTTTTTTAATTTAACGTATCAACAATTATTAAACGTATTAATATTAAACAAGGCTATTGTATTTTACGTCGTTCTAATGTTTAGATATTTTACGGTAATGTCATACTGCTTAGAATTATATGAACGTAACGACACTAACGTTTATTTAATATTTATTTCTGGTAATTACGTTATGGCAGCACTGAAAATATTTTATTATAATATTCTTAATATCAATCATGATATTATTTATTTACCATTTTACAATATTAACATGGTTATTGCGAATGTTTACAAATCTATTTATAAATAATATACCCAGATAAGAATATCAACAATATTAAAACTATGATAATATGATGCAGAGTATAATATCATTACATATTAATTTAATAGACAGTGATATTGTTATTTTACCGTGTGTCGTGTGTAATTAATAAAATAAATTTCGCACGTTATTAATCATGGCATCGATCGGATCTCGAGTCAAAAAAATGCTTCAAATGGCTGAAAATATTGTGAATAATACAACCGATTCAAAATCAAGTAATTATTTATTATTATAAATTATTGATTGGTAATGAAATTAATTAATTAATGATATTTTTTTAATGAAACTACAGCTGATATAAGTCCTATAGTTAATGATAGTGAACATGGTAATATTGGAAGTGTAACAAATTTGCAAAGAGCCACTAGACAAAACAATTTAAATTTGAAGACTAAATGTCCAGGTATATAAATATTAAAATTTTAGTATACCATGATAATATCATTATAATATATTATATTATAATGTAAATTAATAGTAATTTAAGAGTTTTAACCTAACCACAATGTTTTTAGATTATTCTGGCATAAGCAGAGAGTCAGATGAAAATTCTGATTTCAGTTATTATGATGATTCTGGTGAAGAATATTTACCAGAATTAAATAATGACTTAAATAGTTGTAGTGATAATGAAGAAAATGAAGCTTCTGCACCATCAACAAGTGGTTAGTATATTTCATTATTATAAATATTATATATTCAAAATGTAATAAGTAAGACAAGGTTCCTCATAAATTGGTATAATTGGTATTTTAAAAAGTAGTTTAGTCTTAAGATAGAAGTTTATTTTTCTATAAAACACAATCAATTATTTATACTTGAATTAAATTGATCAATAAATCCTAATTTCCTAATAAACTCCACTTATAATCTGACCTGTAACCTGTATAGGCCTTTTTTATATTTATAAAAATTATAAAATATATACAAAATGTTAATATTATTTTTGAGGTATTTAATATCTGTTTAGGTATGGTCCAAGTAAATACTGTCTCAAATGAGCTGGTGGCTTTAAATGATATATCTGGAATTTGTGGTCCATTTGAAAGCATATCACAAGGTATGGGGTTTATCTTTATTCCACCTTTAGAAAATATTACTACAGAAGTTTCAAATAAAAGGAAAAGAGCTAGAAGAGGTAAACCAAATACAAATATGTGGAAGCAAAATTTGCGCAAAAGAAACAGACAGTTGGGTAAAGAATATGTATCTGTAGCAGGAAAAAATGTAAAAGCTAGGACTTGTATATATAAAAATTGTAAGTTGTGTCCTAGAAAATGTAACCAACATTTCTCTAAAGAGGAGTGTGAACTATTATTTAATTCATTTTGGGATATTGGTGATATACACAACCAACGACAGTATATATCCTCACTCATTAAAGTAGTTGAGATTGAAAGAACACGTTGTAAAACTTTGTCTAGAAGACAGTCAACTATGAAATATTACTTAATTAAAAATAATATAGAAATTCAGGTGTGCAGAGAATTTTTTAGAAAAACATTTAATGTATCTGAAACATTTTTACGTACAGTTATTGGTAAGAAAGATTCCACAAATGTTATAGCAAAAGATAAAAGGGGATGTCAAACTCCAACCACTAAGAGACCAGATAGTTCAAAAGAGGCAGTAATGGCACACATATCTTCTTTTCCCCGGGTACCTTCACATTACTGTCGGAAAGATACAGATAAAGAATATTTAGCAGCAGATTTGAACTTGGGAATCATGTATGAACTATATAAATCACAGTGTGAGAATAATAATACAATAGCAGAAAAAAGTTGGTTCTATCGTAATGTGTTTAATACCGAATTTAATATATGTTTTCACAAGCCACGTAAAGATCAGTGTGACACTTGTTTCAAGTTCCAAAATTACAATGAATCAGAAAAATCTTTACATCAGGAAGAACATAATATACATATAGAAAGAAAAAATCTTGCACGTCAAATTAAAAATGATTTGAAAGAAGAAGCCAAACTTGGGAATTGTCATTTATTAGAATTTGATTTAGAGGCTGTAAGATGTTGTCCTAAAAGTGGTAGCAAAGCAATATTTTACAAAAGGCGTTTAGCAGTTTATAACTTGACAATTTATAATGTTAGTACTTTAAGAGCAATCAATTACATGTGGCATGAAAGTATTGCCAAAAGAGGAAGTATTGAAATTGCATCATGTATGTATCTACATTTACAAAATATTGCAAATAATAAGCCTGTGTTTATGTTTTCTGATACATGTGGTGGCCAGAACCGCAATGTAAATTTTTGTGCTATGTTATTGTATGCTGTACACAAATTTGATATACCAGTGATCACACAACATTTTTTTGAGCCAGGGCATTCTGTTATGGAATGTGATTCTGTCCATGCACATATTGAAAATGCAGCAAAAAATGTGAACATTTACGATCCATCTGGATGGTATACAGTTGTTCAGCTAGCTTCGAAAAAAAGACGTTATGAGGTTAAGGAAATGAACCAGGGAGATTTTGTTGATTTTGTGGATTTGCGTAAACACATAATAAAAAATAAAAAAATTGACGATGAAAAAAATAACATTAATTGGCTCAGAGTTGTGTGTTTTCAATATAGAAAATCTGAACCCAACAAAGTTTTTTTCAAATATAATAACAATGATGAATATAAGTCATTTTCAATAAGTAGACAAACAAGACAAATTAATAATATTATTAATTTCCATCTGAAATTAGCATATAAAAATGGACCTTTACCACTGGATCCTGCCAAAGTAAAAGATTTGAAAAATTTGTGTGAATCTGGAATTATTCCAGAGCAATACCAGCAGTTTTATTTTAACTTGTTTGACTGTAGTTCAGATAACCCTGAAGTTGATTCAGATGAAGATTAAATTAAAGTAATATTATTATTTAAATTTTGTTGACTTTACTATTTTTCTTAGTTACATTTTTATAGTATTGTTTTTATATTTATTTGTAAACTTATTGTAATAAAAGTTATAATTAGATAGATTTGAAAAATTTGTGTAAATCTGGAATTATTCCAGAGCAATACCAGCAGTTTTATTTTAACTTGTTTGACTGTAGTTCAGATAACCCTGAAGTTGATTCAGATGAAGATTAAATTAAAATAATATTATTATTTAAAATTTGTTGATTTTACTATTTTTCTCAGTTACATTTTTATAGTATTGTTTTTATATTTATTTGTAAACTTATTGTAATAAAAGTTATAATTACAACAGTTTATATACAGTCAGAGTAACTATGATGTTTTCATTTTCAGCTTATTGATTTTTCTAGTTTTCTTTACCTATTACCTTTTTATATGTATTGGTATGTTTTTATTGTAATAAAAGTTATAATTACAACAATTTTGTTCCTTTTTATAACAACAATAATATTATTATTAAATTTGTTTATAATTGACATAATATTATATCAATTATAAACAATAATATCATGTAAGTTGACAATATTCTGATTTAAAGAAATAATCAAGTAAGACATAGAAAATCATAAGAACCAAAATATTGTATTTGAATTAGGACCATAGAAACGTATCTCCGACATGTACAAAGAAAAGTAGTTAAAATAAGTTCAAAAACACAAATTTGGTTGTTATTGGTAGAAATATTGATAAAGTACAAGTTAACAATTAATAAGGACACACGAAAAGATCAAAACTTTAAATTCTTTTTTCCGCATCTATCAAAACAGAAAATAAAAATTTTGTAATAGCATTTCTGGAAATTAAGGAATTGGTTGATACGTTCCTTCAATACTAGACCCTCGCCTTCTTTTGCCTCAATACGTTTGCTCTCATCTGATAGCCTAGATTTTCCTTTATTGATAAAATATAACTCTAATTTATTAGCACTGCTAGAACTAGACACGGCCAATACATGTTTGCGTTTTTGTAAGTGCTGTTTGATATCTGATATCCCACCATGTTCTATTGAGAATACAGATTTACACTCGGTACACACAACTTTCTCTATTTCATCAGCATCTCTTAAATTAGGAAACTGCGTTTTTATTTTAAGATTAAAACTACATCGTATTTTGGACAAGTTAGGTATTATTTTTAAAAATTAGAAAAAATATCGATAGGTACGCACTACGGCACTACGCGTCAATTTCAAAATACAAAGTGAGTTAACGGAAAGGAATTCACTGATCGAATGTCAACAGCGAACAGTGTCAACTAACAACTGTTAGCGATAAACGCGTAATGCCTATAAAAGACGGAAGAACACGGACAATGTAAAAACGATAACGAACATAATAGAATTAGAATTCTTGTCGATACCGTAATACGGGTATTCGTAATAATTGAAAAACAAAAATAGCGGACGATCGTCGGCGTACACATACTTTTATATTTAAGCCTTAAGGAATAATAATAATAATAGTGTAGTGTGTGCGTGGTTTGGTCGGTCGGTGCGATAAGACGACGACGACCGACACAGTCGCGCAGCTGAACATGGTGTCTGTTATTTATAAATTTGGTTTCTAATTTTAAACATATATACAAGTCAAACTGTTTTATATTAATTGTTTCATACATCGATATTTTTTTCACAAACATAATATAATAATATTGAAATAACGGGATTAAAACAGGACCATCTTCTAAAAACGGGATAAAAAGCGGGACGTTCGAAGTTTTCGGGACAACGGGACATGATGACCAAAAACGGGACAATCCCGTTTTAAACGGGACGTCTGGTCACACTACATTATAATATTGTGGAGAGCCAAGGCACCGCCAACATTCTCCCTCTCATCGGTTACACTGCCGAGGTTGGCACCAACTCCCGGGCCGTCTTACGACGCACAGCATCTCGGCTGCCCGAGCCGGTTCGTTCTTCTTTCCGTGAACATCAATATGTACTCATCGAGATCCGACTACCTACTCTCGTTTTTTCACGTAACGGTTCTCTCGTTCGTTCTACCGTCCTCTGGATATTAACGCGTCACACCCGCTTCTACTGCAACGGCCCCGCAGCCCCTGTAGATTTTGACTTTAGTACAGTCGAGGGCTTATAGCGAGCTGAGAACCGCGACCATTAAATACGTCCAGCAAGTCGCCCGCTCCCTTCAACCGAGATCCGACGCAAACCGCCATTTTGTATTTTGTTTATAATTCGACATTTAATTTGTACCTCAATAAATCTTAACTTTGAACTCGAGATTCTATTGTGTTGGCTGTGGCTACGACCTGTCACGCGCCACAATATTATAATTTTTATTCATTGCTATGGTGATAAATAAAGCGTTAGAAATTAAAACCCCATTTTTAGCGGTTTTTCGTAATTTGTAAGTAGTTTTTCCTGTGGAATTAAATAATTATTGATAAAGTTGAAAAATTACCTCTCTAAAGTACCATCTTGATCCAATTTGCTAAAAGATAAGGTACTATATGTTAAAATCGAAGCCCTCCTTCTTGTAGAACTTTTAAATACAGGATAAAAAAAAAATAATTAACACCAGAATAACACTCCGCTCAGAATCTAAAGTTGAAGAACAAAATTATGCATCTACAGCTTTATTGAAAATAATAATTACCTTGCGATACCTTAGTCAAATGGAATAAAGTAGGTATTAGAGGTCATTCTAATAATTATGAAAATGTTATTTCTTTAATAGAAGAATTATGTCTATTTTAAATTTCCCATCCACGTGATATGTATATTTGTATGTGATAAATGTTATTCATGAATAAACGATGGCAGCAGAGGAGTAGTATTGTGCAAACAGACCCTCCTCTACTGTCGGTTCAAAACAGAAAAATAATCCACCGTAGGTGGAATTAAGTAAAAATTACAAACTCGGTATAACTTTGATACTTTAGAGTTAAATCATACACTTCAGAATCAGAATTTTTATTCCAGGCAACAGAAAAGTTTAGATAAATGTTGAACACCATACACTGAATATTAAATAAGTATAAAGTTTGAGTCATATAGAGTTGGTACATTTAACGGGCAAAGAAGTGCACGGGATCAGCTAGTATATTGTATACAGTGTGATCACGATAAGTGGAAACACTCAATAACTATGTGTAGGCTTCATATATTTCAATTCTGTTTTTTTGGCTAACAAATAAACATTATTATACACATTTTCAAGTAATTAGACTATTTTTGTGACATTTAACTTTGCGCATGAGCACAATAATTTTTTTTTTTTTAAATGGCATGGCCTATTTTTGACCACAAATTATTTTTTTTGTGTATTTGTAATGAATTTCTTCAGTGGTTGAATTTCTTTTCTAAGTTAAAAAATGGCCGAGTTATAGTAATCTGATTTTATGTTATTGGCATGGGTATAACAGATTATAAAATAATAATAGATACGAAATAGGTTATAAAAATTAAAATAACTAATCCAATTTATGAAATACCTGTTTACCTATTTAGTTCATCTTATTAAACTTATCTCAGTAATTGTATTTTAATTATAATGTATAAATAATATCATACGTAGTTATAATTCAAATTAAGTAATTTTTGACAGTCGATATTATTCTGCAGTAAGTGCCACTAGTGTCAGTAACTAAGAAGAAATAAAAGTCGATATCTTGTAGTTTTAAAGCAGATTTAATACTTATATATTAGTTATTATGGATAATAATTCAGAAAAAGTTGACATGCTTTTTACATATTGGGAATTTCAAAAAAATACACTTCTTGCCAAAGAAACCTATGGTCTTCGTTATCCGAGTGAATATGATTTAACAATACATTTAATTTTCTCTGCTTGATTTCCCATCATATTAATCTTTCTTAATTATAAATTCAGATAGGCAACATTCATTACATAGTTTTTTTTTATAAACTGGAAAAAAAATTAAGAGACACCGGTTCTTTTTTCCAAACGAGTTATTAACCAACAACCAAGACGAGAAAATGTTATTGGAGAAGATGTTGAGGTACAAATACTATGTAACGGGACAAAACGAGCGTATTTCGAAATAGCTCACGCTATCTAGCGGTGGCCGAATGCGTTCGTACGCATGTCGTGTTACCTACCGAACATAATCAGTACACCGTTAAAACACAATAAAAAAGCGGGATGACAATGCGCGTAAGTGTAATGTGACTAATGAAGCATTAATTAGTCACATATAATATTCGTATATGTATCATAAATGAAAATCCATCAGTTCACGTGCAAATAAACCATATTATCACTAGTGATAAGAGTTGCGTACAGAGTGCGTGTCACCAACTCAACTCTACGACAGCCAACATTTTTACAACTTCAAGTATAACTTACGGCGAACTTTAAGTCTACGATATCAACATTAAGCAGAATATAAACTCACAATATGAATTCGTATAACCAAATACACGAGATACAGTGTAGGAAGTGAACAATTTCAATAATAATTCAAACGTAGTAACCACCATACTGCACGGTAGCAGTAGTGGGAGAACAACAGATATACAGGCCGAATTTCACCATACCGATACCCACGTCGA
Source organism: Macrosiphum euphorbiae (assembly GCA_949089665.1). Classification (NCBI taxonomy): domain Eukaryota; kingdom Metazoa; phylum Arthropoda; class Insecta; order Hemiptera; family Aphididae; genus Macrosiphum; species Macrosiphum euphorbiae. The sequence goes on along the minus strand of CARXXK010000002.1, from coordinate 4,135,141 downwards.
TCGAACTATCGCCCACCGCACCGCTTATATTTCGTTTTTAAAGTAAATCGCTGCCTAGAGGATCCCGCCGCGGAGTCCTCGCAACTGATATCAGTATCTGTCGGTACAACTCATCTCCTTACCCTGCAGTGTTAGTAGTGGTACAGCTTTGTCTGTATTGTTCAAGCTACTACCACTCAGCGTTGGAGAGGAAAAATCTCGTAAAACCCGCTATACAGACTCTGCAGTGATACAGCTCACCACTGTATTGTTCAAGCTGCAGTTCTCTGTATTGTAAATCGCTCATAGGTAAAACACGCTACACAGACTCTGCAGTGATACAGCTCACCACTGTATTGTTCAAGCTGTAGCTCTCTGTATAGTAAATCGCTCATAGGTAAAACACGCTACACAGACTCTGCAGTGATACAGTTCACCACTGTATTGTTCAAGCTGCAGCTCTCTGTATAGTAATCGCTCATAGTTAAATATTCATATCATACGTCGCCGGAACATCGTATTTTTGTAATCCACGCCACCGTTGTGAGACCACCAGTCACGTGATAGACTGCACCAACGCAGCCGTGAATTACGAAGCCAGTGTCACTGAACAAGAACCAGCCTGCAGTCACAAGTATCAACAACATTCATTTCAGACTACTAGAACCGTGTGGTACCTACTTTATTATAAGAGGTGATCCATCGCGGAAACATACGTGAGTCACATCCAGTTTTTATAAACAAATATAATATTATATCTGTAGCTCGAAGAGCACATATATATATATATATAAAATTATATATATATATAAAAGAAAATACTGTATTGAAAACTTTATAAACAAATATTATATTATATCTATAGCTCGAAGAGCACATATATATAAATAAAATAAAAGAAAATATTGTAAACGAACATTATTAAATAGTATAATATACTTGTAATAATAAATATAAAAAAACACACTATACATCAAAACAAATTCGTGTGTAATTTATCGTTACAACTAGCTTACTAGCAAATCCAAGGTCTTCTATTCGTCATGTTAGTAGACAAATAAACATTTCATATGGAGTAGTTCAAAAAATTAAAAAAAAAACATAAAATGCACGCTTATCGTGCTGATTTAGTTCAACATTTGCGAGAAGGTGACGCTAAACGTAGAATTACTTTATTGCTTGGTTGGAAACCAAGTTGATCGAAAATCCTTCCGTTTTAAATTACATTCTTTGGACAGACGAGTCTAAGTTTACAAATAATGGAGTTTTGAATAAACAGAACCATCGCTATTGGGATGACCAAAATCCTCATTGGACATTTGAGGCCAACAATCAAAATGTGTGGGGAACGAATGTATGGTGTGGTTTAATAAATGGTAAACTATTAGGGCCATACTTCTACGATGGTACACTTAATGGAAAAAGGTATAATGATTTTTTACTAAATGAGCTCCCAAACATGTTAGATGACCTTCCACTAGACATAAGAGCAAATTTAATATTTCAACAAGACGGAGCTCCAGCCCACAATGCAAATATTGTGGGCAACTACCTTAATGAATATTTTCAAAATCGGTGGATAGGGACTTATGGAGCAGTTCAGTCGCCACCAAGGTCACCAGCTCTTACACCACTAGATTACTTCCTATGGGGTCACTTTAAAACGGTTGTGTATGCCAATCCACCTACGTGTCTTCTTGATTTGAAAAACAAAATAATTGCAGCATGTAATCAAATTACAGAGGAACAAATTATTTCTGCTATTAAACGAGAATTTTTAATTCGTATTGAATGTTGTTTACAGCACCATGGTGCACAGTTCGAACAATTTGTTAGATAAATAAAAATTTTAGGAATAAAAAAAATGTTTGTATTTTTATTTTACGTATTTAATATTATTTTATAATCTGTTTTATAATCAGATTACTATAACTCGGCCATTTTTTAACTTAGAAAAGAAATTGAACCACTGAAATTCATTAAAAAATGATTTGTAGTCAATAATAGGTCATGCCATTTAAAAAAAAAAATTATTGTGCGTATGCGCAAAATTAAGTGTCACAAAAATAGTCTAGTTACTTGAAAATGTGTATATTAATGTTTATTAGTAAGCCAAAAAAGCAGAATTTAAATATATGAAGCCTGCACATACCTAGTTATTGAGTGTTTCCACTTATCATGATCAGTGATCACACTGTATATGTTTATACTAGCTGATCCCGTGCACTTCGTTACCCGTTAAATGTACAAACTGTTTATGACTCAAACTTTGTTCAATGCGTTATTTAATATTCGGTGTATGATGTTCTAGATTTATCTTAACTTTTCTGTTGCCCGGAATAAAAATTCTAATTCGCAGCAGTATATTATCAATAGGCAATCTACCTGCGGTAGATCGCGGACCCCGTGCTGTTTGTACGTAAGTGTATGATTTAACTCTAAAGTATTTAAGTTATACCAAGTACGTCGTATTCCACCTATGGTGGATTAATCTAATCAATTAATACAAAATCCTAACCCAACCAAACTAAAATCTGATGAATAAAAAAAATAACAAATTTAACCCTTTTTAAATTAGCCTATCTTCTACCCAGAGTTCTAATCTACACACAAATATTCATTTTTATGTATAATTGGCTGAGAGGATGGTTAAACGACCAATGTTGGCCGCCTCTCATTCAGTAGCGATGGCGTTACGCAAGTGGATGTACTCCTCTGATCGTAACTTCGACTGATTGAAACGAATGAGATTGAGACGCTTCATTAATATTAAAATTAAAAAAATAAATATAATTTTTAACTCCTATAACCCATACCAACCATTAATAAACAACAATTTCTATTGTAAATCTCAAAATTCCCTTTTTAGCGCCTACCGGGGGTGATCAATTCCAATTTTAAATTAGTCTATAACACTCACAAAGAACGTGGCTTTCTATTGGTGAAAGAATTTTTGAAAACGGGTCAGTAGTTCCAGAGACTACAACGGTAACTAACAACGACTCATCTTTACATAATAGTATAGTTATATATATATATATTGACAAAAAATAATAATACAAATCAATAACAAGCATGCCCGATTAACCAATAGCGACCAATATATAATGCACTATTGTTATTTTAATAATAATATTATTTTTATTTTTTTCTGGACCTTTTTTCAGGTATAAAAAATAGATAGTAGCCGATTCTCAGACCTACTGAAATACTATGCATATAAAATTTCATAAAAATCGGTCAAGCCGTTTCGGAGGAGTATGGTAACTAACATTGTGACACGAGAATTTTATATATTATATATATATATATGTAGTATATAATACCGTAAAATAATTATACATTACAAGAAACATACGGCAAATGATACATCAGAAGGAATTTTGGTTGTGAGTAACAAAAGTCTTTTTCTAGAATCATCCATCTCGGCCATATTTGAATAATAAATTTATATCTCTTTTGTATAACTTCTTCTTAGTAAGTTTTTTTTTAAACATAAAATCTAAACAATAATTATTATTAAAGAAAAATAATTTTAATAGCGTTACCATGAACATTAAGTTTTAAAACAAAAAAATCTAGCCACTATATATTATTATAATAACAGAGACACTGTGCATCGAAACCTCGTTCTCTATCAATTTGTTGTGCATTGATCAAAGCTGCAAGGTAGGTACCGCTTCTACCGATTGCTCATCAATAAATTCAACGATGGCGGTTATTTAATTTTAATTTTCTATTGTAGCCAAATATTTTCCTTCTCTACAAGAATCTGTAAATTACACGAATATTTATGATTAAAATATAAAAATAAATTGATAACTATTTTACCAGCTATGTTCAATAGTTTACCACTTATTTCTGTCTACAATAGCTTCTTTTACTTTATCAAATTGTGGCCAGTAAAATGTATAATCATTACCTATAAAGAGGTTGTTCTGACTATCACAATTTAACCGTGTTATTGGAATATAAATTATGTTGTTCTCCGAGACGAAAACAACGGGCGTATGTTTGAGCGTTTGTTCTAAAACCAACGAAGAAACTACCACACAGAATAATTAGATGCGATATTTAAATCTCCTGGTTTGGGAAAATACCAAGCTTTAAACTGAATATTATTGACATCATACAATTCTAGTTCACATAAGATATTACTGCACTCAATCATCCCAACAACAGTTGAAGGACATACACAGTTGATGGGATTTCATAAATATATCATATATTTCATATTCAAATCGTAAAGAAACTAGATATATTTTACCATTTATAGACAATATGTTTTTAATAATACAAACTTTTCCATCATCCTTAACTACACAGTCATCTTTTTTTTAATCTTGCGTTTTAAATTTGAAACTCTTAAGGTAAACTGTTAAAATAGAATATTGAATTCTCTAGGCAAATTATTTGGGAGTAGTCCAAAATAGTGATGATCTTCTATACTCTATTCAAAATAAGACCGTGACCAGGCGGCAACCAGTTTTCGTCGGGCGGTGGTCAGACATATGGTTAGACGCTGTCCCCACTACGGCGACAAGTTGGGCGCTGCCATGGAACAAAGCCACGCCCATGCGCACAACTCGGCCGCCTGGTCACGGTCTTATTTTGAATAGAGTATAGAGCAGGGTAATAAATGAAAGATGGATTAATGTCAGAAATATTGTAGTGCCATTCTTCACTGATACGATTATACGGGTGAACTCCAGGTTTCACCATCTTTTTCAAATTTTGAAAGCAATTTTTATACGGAAATTATGATAATTGATCAACTACCTACTCCATATTTCTTAGCATCGTTTGCTAAATGAATAACTGAATATACATTGTATGATGCATTACCTCGTCCATAAATAATACAAAATGATAAACACTTGAAGCACCTGGTACACCGGTAGATGAAGATCGACTTGAGGAAAAGTTGGTAGGGTCACCTACAACGCCAACAAAAAATATTGAACTCGAGTCAGACTGTATCTTCTCTATATTCGATAACCACGACAGTGACGACATACGTGACAACTTACTCTCGAAAAATGGCAGACGGCAGTCCGAAGACGCAGCGATTAGTCCCCGGTCACAAGTGGGACGGTCCAGCGCGGAACGCTAGGAGCACAAAATCGGGAACCATCGCATATGTTTATTCCGACGGTTTCTTACGCGTAAACGTAGGCCCCCACACACCCATCGTGATACTGAAAACCAAAGCACATGTTATTTGGAAGTGTCACGATCACGTCTTATCTAACCATCCGGGGTGGAAAGAGACTTATTGGGAGGTTCGACAACGATATTATTGGAAAGGTCAAAAGAACGACGTCAGTTTATATGTCGGTGCGTGCCACGTATGCGCGTGCACGAAACCACTAAACTCGTGTCCTAACGACCCAATGCAACCAAGAACCCCCCAGCAACCATAGGAAGTTATCAGTGTCGATCTTATACCTAAGTTCCGATAAGGGAAAATCGTACATATTGGTAGCAACCAACTATTGTAGTAGGTGGATAGAGGCTTACCCCTTAGGAACAACAACCTCTAAAACAATAATCGAAACGTTAGAACGCGAGTTCTTTTCGCGTTTCGGTTACCCCCGCGTGTGTCTCAGTGATAACGGCCACAAGTTTGTGTCAAACAAAATGTTAAACGCGTTAGAGCGCTGGGGGGGGCACATGGTTGGACGACGCCAGTCTACAAATCCGAGGTAATCCCAACGCCGTAATCAAGATTTAAAAAAAGGTTTGCGCGCATAGCTAGTCGATGGCAAACATAAATCTTGGGACACAAAATTACCCTCAATCCTATTTTCGATACGGAACAGGTGCAACGAACAGACATGCTACCCACCCGCAGTCCTTGCCATTGGCAGGGAATGCAAGAGACCCGGAGATTGGGCGCTATCTAAAGCAACGCCAGTTCACATCGGTAAATCACAAGAAGAGAGGGTAGAGCGGGAAACACGTATTATAGGCAAAAAGGGAGTAAGACCGAGAGCGAACACCTGCACACCGGTGAAGTTCGGCAAGGGCGACGTAGTCTACTACAAAGCACATTATATCATATATATGTCATTCAACGACATTGCAGTCACAGAATAATCGGTTAAATGCATGAAGTTTTCCCCCCGACGTTGTCCTACCAACTTCGGACATGTGCCAATATTTAGCAACCTTTTAGCAACTTTTAGCAATCAACTTTAAAAAATGTGCAACCTTGTGTCATATTGCTCATGACCCGAGAGTCATGTGGTGGAGTAAGGTCGCCAACCACGAGCCGAGACCCCAAAAGGTCGGAGCACCGTGGATTTTTTATAGTTGGTAAGACCAGGAATGAGGAAATCCTAACGAGAATAAGAAAGGATAAACATAACACACTAAGTAGGTAAAAAAAAATCATTATATTATTCTAAGGTGGGCGCCGAGAAAGCCACCGGCATAACACTCGGACAAAATAAATAAAAAATGACACACACAAGAACAATAACATATTATACCAGCCAAATATGACAATAATAATAATTATTCAGCCAAATATGCCAATAATAATAATAATAATTCAGTAGGGATACCGGCCACGGTGATAAATAGGTAATAATATGCAAATATACAAACCACCATGCTCCTATCATGAGTGCCGTCCGATGGCGCTACGGCCACCGTGGCGCTCTACTCTCCTAGCATTGTGCTTGCACCGGCGTACGGAAAAGAAGTGTCGTTCGTCGGCTATTCGGCCACAAACGCACGAAAAATATGACGGGTGACAGAGACAGTGGGAGTGGGAAAACAGAGCGAGAGCATGTGGAATAACATGTAAATTAATCGGCCGATATCACTAAACACGTACTAAGTCGGCGTGGCGGTATGCCGACACTTGGGTGCAAAAAATTGGGCGCAATGACAATTGGGTGAAAGACAATTAGGAGCGAATATCAATAGACTGACTAAGGTTTGAAAAATGGCGATATTTTAGTCTGGTTAAATATCCACAGTTGTTCAATGCAATTAAAAATATGATTAGACCTTTTATTATTTTTTTTTTTCACGTCCGGTTAATAGGCGTTCGGATAATCAGCGTTCTATTGTACTTATCAATATTATTGCCAAAATTCCCAATTACAATACATATAACACGGATAAGAATTTATAATCTAACAAAACGAGTTTTGATACTTATTTAGTATATCACGTTCATGCGCTGGTAACACAATTAAGTGCTAAATAATTTGTGTTATATGAAATATTTCTTTTTACAATGTGTGAATTCGTTAAAAGTGAAAAGAATCGAGACCTGCTAATTTTTAAAGGCTATTTATACAAATTAGAACGCACAACTAATGAAAAAACAATTTGGCGCTGTATTGAAAATAATAGTAAAAAATGTCCGGGTCGAGTACATGTAGAAAAGGGAAAAGTAACAAAAGAAAGTAAGCGTGAACATAACCATCGGCCGGATCGTTCAAAAATTGAAGCAAAACAGGCTATTGAAAATATGAAAAAAATAGCAAAAGAAACAGAGCTGAGTTCACAATTAGTTTTGAGTACTATGTCGAAAGAGGTAATTAATTTAAATTATTTTAAACTAATAATTATAAATAAAAATTTTAAGTTATTAATTATAAATAAAAATGTTATGTTATTAATTATAAAAATATATGAATAATCGTTTAAATTATCATATAGGTAACTGAATCTGTCGCAAGTAAATTACCTGGAATTTCTTCAATGAAAAAAACGATACAACGTATTCGTCAAAAAGAAATTATGGCACCAGCAAATCCTAGAACATTAGATGAGCTAGTAATTCCTGCGGTGTACAAAACAACAATTGATGGTAAGCCATTTTTGTTATATGACAGTAACGATGAAAAATCAGGAAATCCGCGAATTTTAATTTATTCGACAGAAGAAAATTTAAATTTGATGACTTATTGTAACAATTGGTATGCAGATGGTACATTCTCTAGTGCACCATCTATTTTTTACCAACTATATACCATTCATGGTATACAATACAGTAACGTTTTGTCATTTTTATTCGCTCTCCTTCCAAATAAAACGGAAGAAACTTATGTCCGTTTATTTGAAATAATTTTAAATTTAAAACTGGAACTTAAACCAACAACTTTTATGCTTGATTTCGAGCTTTCAACCATAAATGCAATAAAAAAGGTGTTTCCAAATACGTCAATACATGGATATTTTTTTCATTATTCGCAAGCTCTATGGAGACATATTCAATATAGCGTGTTAGCTATTAAATATCGTGAAGAATCTAATTTCGCATTAAACATTAAAAAGTTAAATGCATTATCATTTGGTAATTAATGCATACGAAGCAATTTTGGAAACTGAGTTTTATATTGAAAATGAAACCTTATTATCAGATTTTTTGGATTATTTTGAGAGTACGTGGATTGGGAAATTATGTCGTAATAAAAAACGCCGAAATCCCAGATTTCCAATAGAGCTATGGAATTGTTACAATCTCGTTAAATATGATATTCCTAAAACAAACAATTCAGTAGAAGGGTGGCATAATTCATTTAATTCAACATTAAATGCACTCCATCCTTCGATATGGAAGTTTATCGAAGCGCTAAAAAAAGAAGAAAAACTTAATCGTTTAAAAATGCATCAATTTTTGGCTGGAACGGAACCAAGACAAAAACTTAAAAAATATAAAGACACAGCTTCTAGAATTAAAGCAATCTGTAATAATTTTGAAAACCGCAGTATAAACGATTTTTTAAAAGGCATTGCTCAAAATCTATCATAATAAAATAAATGTATTAATAATGTCTAAATGTTTAAGTATAATTTTATGATTTTTTCTTATTTTTATTTTTTGTAAGACAAAACTGTGCTTACAGTTTTTAATTAATTTAACAGCTTTAATATATCTAATCAAATACTTGTTCATTAAAAAAAAAAAAAAATTATTGATTATAAATTAAATTATTAAAAATTGTGTAGATTTAATATTCTTAAGTAGATATTGCATAATAGTATTGTTTTAATCTGAATTAATAAATAAATGTTCTTGTACCCAAATGTATGGCACCCAATTTTCATTGCGCCCAATTGTCCCGTAACCCAATTTTCCGCGCCCAAGTGTCGTACAACACGGCGTGGCCCAGACCATGGAGACGAAAGAGTGGAGCGTGTGTGCGTTGTCGCACAGGCAGGTGTTGTCGTCGATCGGCGGACTTGGACCCACGGGACAAAGTCAGCTGTCTTACGCACACTGAACATTTGTATCACTACAGCCTATGTGTACAAATACCATAGTCATGATAAAAAAACATGGTATGATGGCAACTTTATGATACGCATACCCCTTACCCCGCCGACCATCATACAGAGCTGTATCCAGTTCGCCGCTTTTCATTGGTTGTGTCATTTTCAGATAATTGACCGTTTGGCGCGGATATCGCCCGGTCGCCGGGCGTGATAGCTGAAATGCATTACTATAGGCAATATCAACAGTTCACAGTTGTAATACTGAACAAGTGAACATTGAACAAAGAAATTCATAAATTTATTAATAAATAGGTTTAATCATGACGAAATTTCGTCATGGATATAAGTATAACTATAAAAAAAATACACTTGTTTGTATAAAAATTAAACTGTACTTGATATTAATTATATTTAACTGCTTAAGAAGTGAATTTTTTTAATTTTTTATGTAGTAAACCACATTTCAATTCGCGATTCATATTATTGAGTCGAATGAATGTTCTAGTTCGTACCATACACATGACAACCTCTTGTGGTAAGTTCAGATGTTGAATGTTAGACTTTATCATGCTTGATAGTGTAGTCATTATTCCAGAAGATTTACTTAATTTATCACCATGCAACATTTTAAAATCTGATTCCATTAGTTTCATTGCTGTTAGTAAATCATCACTGGGTGTCTTAAGCCCTCCTCGTGATACACAATCTATCTAAGATTTATTTCGATTGGTAGAAGTTAAGTGAGGGTATTTTTCAAAAAATTTATATGCAATGTATCCTGCCACATATTCCACACACTCTTTTTCTATGTCATTAAAGTGACTTTCTACAGTCTGAAATAAAAGGTAAACATTTATATTATACAATACTGTAACTATACATTTTTATATTTACTTATCGTTCAAATGTTTCTAGAAGATCAAGATATTCTGTAGAAACAGTCTCAACAGTTATTTCTGAGACATCAGATTCAACATCATCCACACCTGCGTCGATGAGTATATTCTTCACCAAGCTATCATTTTCGTTCAAAATGTTCTCTTCTTGCACTCCCTCGGTGTTCATATTTTGAGTAAAAATAACATTTGAATGCTTGCCTAAGTTATACCACCTAAGACTGAAATATGAGACTTATATAATTGCACTTAAAGGTACTTTTAGTTTTGCTATTATCTATTTAGTATTATGGTAATGTATTTGTAATGTCCTTCACCCTTAATGAAAATCATAGGTAAAACTAAAAAATGTTATTAGGATAGGCCAAATGAAGAATATAAAAAAAAATTCTAATTACAGAATATTTTTTTTTATTAAAATTTGAAATTTTATTAAGTCAGTATATTATCTAGTATTAAGTTTGGTCATGGCCTGACTGGCCTGACCCGTAGTTTCATCTATGATTAAAATTATTTTTCAAATTATATGTGCACTATTTTCTTGCTACTTTGAGACTATGGTTATACTTATATTCTACCCTGTACCTACCTATTCTTGATACTTAATAAAAATAATTTTAAATATACTTTTAACTAATATATAACATAGTATTTAAAAATAAAAGTAAAACTAATATTACCAATATTTAAAATCTATAGGCGAAATATTATTCATAGCTGATCCGGCCATTCCTTTTAAGTAGCTAAATAAATTTTCAACCACGTCTTGATTTAGCTTCCTTGTCATACTGTATGATAATCCAAAATCTTTTAAGTCTTCAAGTACATTTTGAACTGACTTATTGGTACCGATTATACCTATTAAAAAAGGTATATTTTGAAATCATTCCGTTAAGTTAATTTATTGTAAGAAATAATTACCTTTTTGAAAAGGCAGAAGTACATTTTTACCATAAACTATCATTTGAAGTATGAAATTGTTCATTTTAGAGAGCAATTCATTTTGTTCATTTTCATTTAAGCCATAACTTGCAACATGGTTATCATACTTCTGCTGAGTGTTCATTAAATCAAACTAGTCATTTATTAGTTGTATCACTTCTGAAACCTATAGTTAAACATAATATGTTATTTTTTATAGTCTATACTATATTGTATTATACATGTATTTAACTTTAATCATGTTATTACCTCTTTCCAATTACAATCATTAATTAAGTTTTTTCCTCTACAGAAAAGTATGGCTTTAGAAACGCTATTTGAAAAAACCTGAGCAGCAAGTTTCACATTCATTCGAGCTGTACCTTGGACATTAATATGTTTTTCGGATAGTTTATAAGCTACTTTAAAGTCTTGGCCTTTATTTATCCTCAATATTTCTTTGAGAATATTTTTCCCGATCAATTTTCCATCTGACAAAACAAACCCTCTAAACCAGTACATAATAATTGTCATTTCAATTTAGAGTTATTTTATAAAGTTTGGACAAATGTTTGTATATAAGCACTGACTTGTCAAGAAAATGGTTTCGGGCCAATTTAAGGAGATGTGGAACATCAGCAAAAACATGTAATTTTGTTCCCTCTACTGGATGCTTAAACCATGTATTTTCAGTACATATCCCTAAATCCCGCCATAGGCCCATATTTACTAGGCCCCATATCACTGACCATAGCTACAACTTTAAAACCAATATTATGTACCTCACTTATAATGTGTAACAATAATTATTTTGACATCGGAGTGTCAAAGTCAAAATATATTGGCTGCTTCCAACTTCCTACTAGTCCTAAATTAATAAAATAAACATTTCATTATTCTTCAATACTTTGATCAGGAAGAACATGATTTACGAACAGTGGCGTTTCCTGACTTTCGGCGTTAGGCGTTAATGTGTGAGGAAAACTATTAGGAAAACCCCCCTTATGGGAAATAATTTCGTATAAACTATTAATAATCAACATATTATTAAAATTATTTATTATTTATTATGTTTTCGACGATCGGCGTTGCAGTCTTGCAGTATAGTACCTATGGACTACGACGTAAACAGGATAACGTGCAGCCGCGACGATCCCCACCACGATTTAAGATAGTATGGTTGCCCATCGACTACAGTAAAATACTTTTACCGCCTAAAATTGTATACTTGAATTATACTCTAAGATGGCAGAACTGATATTATATAAATATAATAATACTTTAAACAGTCTAAACGTCATATTAATTATCATTTGATATTTTACTATTAAATGTTAATATAATATGATAATCAACTATATTGGCAATTTGGCATATTGCTATAATTTTGATTATTTTCTATATTATAATAATAAAAATGGCATGTTGTGTTAATTTTTCAAGAACACGATTATTCTGATTCTACTGTTTTCGACTGTATAGTATATTATTTAGCAGGGTATGTTTTTATATAAGTAAAAAACAAACTTTAAATAAATAGTTATTTATTAACATAGTACTAATATTTAGTTTAATTTTTTAGATATATGGCCAAGCGATTAAGGCCGATCGCACACCAAAAGAGCAAAACTGCGTTAGACAGTGTTAGTCAGCCTAACACAGTTTTGTTAAAAATAGAACATAGGAAATTACGTTGCATACGCACATTAATAAGACATAGTCAAAACAAAACGTTTTTGCTTTAAATCACAATTAGTCATGACTGATACTGTCTGAGTGTCCACATTTTTCGTTAGTCACAACTAGACAAGAAAGAATATTATTCGTGTGTATTTTGTATTTTGTTTATATTTTTTTTATACTTATCACATAATGGCTTGTGATGGAGAAATACTAGTAAGTTTAGTGGAAATAAGACCATCCATTTATGATTTTGGAGACAAGGACCATAGCAATCGAATTGTGCAAGACAAGTTATGGGAAGAAATAAGTAAAGAAATGAATGTTGATGGTAATTTGAATATATTAGTTATAAAGTATTATTATTTATTATAAAGTATTATTAAGTTATTAAGTTATTGAATCATTATTATTACATAAGAAATTACAAATTGTATACTTGTACGGAGTTGAAAACATTGAAAACAGCATTACTAAACAGCATTTTTATTTAAAACAACATAACTGTCGTTAAAAATGTGTACTGTCAACGTTTCACAACACAACAGTATTTTTTGTATTTAAAAAAATTATTTATTTAAAACAAACAATTTTAGCTTAGGTATTTAAACAGTGTATACATTTTGCCATGGAACTGATCCTTTTTCAGAGTTGAAATATTTCATAAACTTTTCACGAATATCTATAGCATCTCTTGGTGGTCTGCGATTTGTAGGTTTGTTGATGATGTCTTGTTGGTTTACCCGTGATGAGGTTGTTTCCATTTCATTATGAATGTCAGTTAGATTATGTTCTTTTTCCATAATTAAATTGTGAAGTACACAAGCAGCTTGAGTTATGATTGTAGCTTTCTCCGGATTAACTAACATTTTATTTTCAAATACGTTAAATCGTTTTGTTAGAATACCAAAAGCACACTCTACTATTCTTCTCGCTCGTGATTGACGATAGTTATAAATTCGCTTCGGATTTGTCAATTGTTTTCTTGCAAATGGCTTCATCAAATTTTTTTTTAACGGATACGCTTCATCCGCAACAAATACAAATGGGAATTCATCTTCGACTTCTTCATGAATTTTTCTCGGTGGAGGTAAAAGTAGTTTATTATTGTCCAATAGTTTTCCAAAATTTGATTCTTTTAAAATTCCTCCATCACTGTTACGACCGAAATCACCTACATCTATGAATATAAACTTTGCGTTGGCGTCAACTACTGCTTGAAGAATAATAGAGTGGTGTCCTTTATAATTGTAATAACTAGATCCTGAATTTGGTGGACATTGAATAGCTATATGTTTGCCATCTATGGCACCTACGCAGTTAGGAAAATTCCAAAATTTGTCAAATTCTTTTTCAATGTTCAACCAACCATCAGTCGAAGGTAGAGGCATAAACTGTGGCGATAGTATTTTCCATAATGCACAACACGTATCATTGACAATTTTACCTGCAGTGGTAGCTCCTAATCTAAGACTATAATGGATGCGTTGAAAATGTTCACCAGAAGCCAAAAAACTAAAAAATAAATGTTTAAATAAATTACCAACTTTTAACTTTTTTTTTACATGAACCATTATAAATTCTTAATTAAACGAAGTATGTATTAGTTTTAAAAAAAAATTAATAGTAGGTATGTCGAATTGAAATGTACATAATTTTATATGTATAAATTGTTATTAATCATAATTGTAAACATATTCTTTGTAAGCCATTGAATGATTATTTTGTGAAATGTTTGTATTGGTTTTTTTAGTGTCGGTATGCAAAAGTAAGTGGACTAGTCTTCGTAATTCATTTGTAAGGGATCTTCGTGAACTCAAAAATAAAAAATCTGGGTCAGCTGGTTCTAAAAAAAGAAAATGGTACCTTTTTGATAGTATGAGTTTTTTAACTGGTTTTATGATGCAGCATAAAAAAATGGGTAGCAACATTGATAACGATTATATAAACGAATCCGAAGAAATCGTAGAGTCTGAAGAAGATGATACATTAGTAGTAGGAAAAACAGGAGATAATATAGTAGATAATACAGTAATGGAGAGTGAACGAGACATTATTGAACCAATGTTTAAAAAACCAAAATTAACTTTACGTAATAATGCATATAAAACAACAGCAAGTGATAAGGTAGCAGAACCGATGATAGAATTTTTGAAATCAAGAACTACAAAGCCAGCACCAGTTGAGGAACCTCCAGAATTGTTATTTTTTAAAAGCCTTATTCCAGACTATAAAAAACTTAATGATAAAAATCAAAGGAAATTCAAAAATTTAGTTATGTCGTCTTTAAATAGTTATCTTGATGAACAAGAAGACAGTAATCAAATAGCTTCATTTCAAAACAATATAAATAATATGTATCCCAGACCAGTTGAACATCAGAGTAATCATTTATATCAAGCCAGACCTATCATGGACCAAAATATGATTTTTATAGCAGGACAAAACACAGATCAACAAATTAATCAAAACCAAAATGTAAACAATTACTACAGTGATTTTGCTTCGGATTTATCTTCGTCTTCACAAGGAAGTAACAATTCATTCAAATGATATTTTTTTTTAATTTATAAGTTAAAATAATAATATAAACAAATTTAAAACATAATTAACTACAAAAAAGATTTATAAGTTTAAGTTTACTTTGTTAACTATTTAAAAAAATGTATTATGATTAATTTTATATTAATTAAAAAATAAAAATGATTAAAAAAACAATAAGGTTTCTTACCTCAGTGTAACCAAAAGCCTTTCCTCAGGAGAAATACTTTTTCTAAAATTTGTATCTTCTTTCCTTATTTCTTCTCCTATTTCTTGCAGTATAAAATCAAATGTAACACTACTTACACGTGTATAATTTTTAAATTTACTTTCGTCTGAACGTAGTTCGCATAATAAAGTTAAAATTACATTATGAGTGATACGTTTTTTATTTAACGGATGAATCCATAACTTTTTTTTTTTATGATTCTGTTCTAAATTTTGTAATGTGTACCACATGCAAATCGCTACATCTTCATCAGATGACATGATGACAACTGATTTTTGTTTTGTCTAATGGTGTTTTGTCTAGGTAGTGTGCATTTTATAAAAACAAATTGTTTTTAGTTGACTATGACGAAAATTACGAACACTGTCTAACGCAGTTTTGCTCTTTTGGTGTGCGATCGGCCTAACTGCAAAGACTAAATGCCAAGTATATGCATCTAGTTTCAAAAATCTGAATACGACAGCTTACGGTACTAATGCAGATTTAGTAATGGCTAAAAGTAGAGGATATCTATCTCATCCTAACAGCAATCTATTCAGAATAATAAAATCTCTTGAATTGTCCTTCACTAAATTTAAAGACTCTCAAAATGTATTTGAAGAGGCATTTGAAGATTTTTTTAAAAAAGAAAATTTCTATTAGATTTGATTGTGAAGAACACAAACAAACTGAATTATCCGATATTTATACACATTACCTTATAATGAGAATGAGACAATACACATACATTCAAAATCAAAATAATAAAAAACTAAACACCACTAAAAAGAAATTGTCGAAATTAGTGACCACATAGATATATAATAATATGTTAATTATAGGTACCTACACTAATATATTATTATTATTAAACATTTTTGTTAACTTTATTATTTGTGATTGTGTTCCGTATGATTTAAACAGTCGCGCAAATTACGAGTTAACGACACTATTTTGCTCACTTGGAGCGCTGCTATAGTAAAAAAAGTGAGATTCACTGTACTGGCTTTCTTATCACAAGTCGATGGGCAACCATACTATCTTAAATCGTGATACCCACTAACGGTCCAAACACAGTGTATAGGCTAGCGCTAGACTAGTGACTAGTGAGTAGTGGCTAGTCGTTAATTTAATTTTCAACGACTTGGTCTAGTATTAACATGGCACCGAAGTTATCCGAAAATATCACGACAAATTACGAATATGAGATATTAGATACCACAAGTCGTTGTTCGAATTATTAACGTCCTACACGGCTACACCCTACACAAACACAACATAATACAATATTATTCCGTAATCGGCGTCGTAGCTGCAGACGGCGCGGGCGCATGGTCGAGTTTTGAGCTTAAAATAGACAATAGTTTATTATTTGATATTATTTTTACATGACAATTATTTTAAGATTTTGTAAATAAAATTATATAACAATGTAATATACTAATATGAATTACAAATTACAATATTACACACATGTATGACATCAATGTTTAGGGCGTTAACACACAACTTGCACACCCAGAGAAAACGCCACTGTTTACGAATATTGTAAAAAATTATATCTACCCCTCAGAACAAGTACACATTTAGCTGGACTATAAATCTGTTCAGATTTTTTATCATAACAGATTTTATTTGAAACATATGTTTCGTCAAATGAAATCACTGTTAATTTTTCATTCACTGACATGGTATCTCCTTAAATTTATAAAATTAATTCAATATAATAAAATTATTTGATTATTTGAGGAGTGTATGGATATAATATACCTTTGGCTTTCAACAAAATCATAACATTTTTCAATAAACCTGGTTCAATTGAAAATGTTGAAGCCCAATTTCTCAAAGTAGACATGCCTAGTTCAGAGATAATTTTTTTATAAATTAAGTAGATACCTACCTAATATGTTCATTAATTATGTACCTGGCAAAGGAAAGTTTTTCTTCTCTCTTAAATATCTGTATGCCTTAGGGGATACACTTCTAATTGTGATAGCTGAAGCAATATCTTCGGGAGACCATTTATACACTTTTTTAAGTCTTAATAATAATTCAGTTTGCGTAGGAGTAAAAATGTTAGACAAAATATTTTTAAATTTGTATTCAAACCTACTCTCATCGTTATCTATCCATTTTTTTTGATCATAAATTGACTGTTCTAGTTGGACGTTTTTTTCTTGCAGTCTATTTATACGGATAATAAATATTGTTTATTGTTATTAAACATAGGAATTTAAAAATTAAGACAATGTTGTAATAAAACAAAATAATATTTATTGTACACTATCAGATGTTAATAATATAACAATTACTTATAGTTAGTTAATAATAAATACAGTTAAAATACAATTGTAAATATTATTGTTCAATGTACCTATGTCAATATATTAGGAAAAAAAAATAATGTTATATAATAACTATGTATAACAATTTGGAAAAACTAATGGCCTTAGCTGTTGAAGTTTTAGATAGATATAACTAAAATATACATCTAAAAAATAATAGTATAACACTATTAAATTAATAATAAAAACAATTTAATATAATATTGTCCAATGTAAAAAAAAAATGTTATCTAATGTTATATAATATTATAAACTTTTTACTACAATTTGGAAAAAGTAATGGCCTTAGATGATTAAGTTTTGGATTAATAAAACAAAAATAAACATCTAAAAAATAAAAATATAACACTAGATAGTTAATAATAAATACTATTAAAATACTGAAAAAAAAAAATCACTGTACTTTAAATTATTCATTCTACATACTCTACTAAAGAACAGACAAAGAGACAATATAAGTATTATGTATTATTGTTTATTTGTTTACCGATATTTCAACTTAGCTATAAGTATATTGTTTATATATTATTATTTATTATATAAGTTATAAAACAAAGAGGAATTATTTAATTTTTAAAAATATAATACTTTTTAATGAGATTGTCCTTAGTAATTTCATCGGTATCATTGAGTGGAAATACCCCTAACTCATCATCAAAAAGCTTAACTTTATGTTTATATTTTTGTCTACATGCAATTTACAAAATGTTTAATTAATAAATATAAAAATTGTATATGGTTTTTGTTAATAAATACTTACCCATTATCTCCACACCTAAATTTTAAATTGTCTGCATCACTAAGACCATAATAGATTAATACAATATACATTCAATTTGTCAACAAAATGAGCGAGTAAAATTAATTAAGGTAAAGGTAAATTTTTGGGTAATGTTCAACTTAATGAGTTGACATTGTTAAATTGAATTCTTCTAGATAAAATTTATTTAAAAAGTCAACAATATTAGTTAACTTGAGCAGCACTATTACTTTACTTGGTATAATAGTTTTTAAAAAACAATTACAAAATTAGTCTAGTATTATTATCAAATAAAATACCTGTTATTATCATAATTGACAATGGGAATGATTGTGTCACTGCAGGACGTCTCTTGGTCAATAATATTAGATTCACTTACAACAAATTTTCCAGCAGGAGTGAATATAGTTGTAATTGCTGGTTCCAACTTTCTTTGATAAGGAATATCATCATAATCATAACCAAGGGGACTATCATATAGAAACAAAAAATTGTATTAAAACATTTCTGATACATCATTTACTTGTGTACTTTAATGGTACAGCATCCATTTTAAGTTTCAGTTTTGGTTTACATTCAATTAGCCTTTTTACTCTTTTTTTTGGATTTTCATAGTGGTGTTTGTCGAAATGTAATGAACATACTACAGCTAATCATTACTCAGAAAAATAATACATCAAGTTCATATAACGTTAATTAATATGAAGTCTATACTACCAAAATCAAAATTAATCATGCCCTTAACCATTGAACTTTGCTGCCATATTTGTCTCAAAGTATCATCCTTGGGAAAACGGTGTAACGTAATACTTGAATTGATATTGATTCCCTTTTTTTTACTACCGCTAAAACAGTTTTTATATATACACACTGGCATTATTGTTTTATGTTATTTAAAATTGTACCAAGCCAAGAATAAATAAAAATTAAAAAATCGTAAAATTGAAAACGGTAGGCACAATTGTCAATTTTTTTTTATCATGGGATAAAGATGAATCGTAAATATTAGACAGATAACATAAAAGTTGTATGTGGTTGTATATTATATTCTGTGATTATAATTTATATAATATAATGTGATATTAATTGTCTGGTCGGTATACAAAATATATTATTATCATGGTAAATTTTGTTTTTGGCGGCAAATATCAACAACCAATGAAATGAGGCGAACTGGATACAATGATCTGCGCAAACTCCGACGGTATTCGGTTCGTTGCCATCATACCATGTTACTTTATCATGACCATAGTCAAACGGTCATCCAACTCTGATCGTCACAGAAACCCCCCTGTAGAAGTTGGTACCCGTGGGAACAAACTTCTACACTGAAAAACAGAACATGACGTGGGTAACGTGTTTGACTATGACGATAGTGTGCGTTGTGGGACCTCGGTTACTTCAGCCGGTTGACACGGTACGCAGCGGCAACCAGTACAAAGTACGGGTACCGCAGCGACCGGTCTGCGCTTTTGACAACCACCACCACGGGCTACGAGCGCGACATCGCCAACTCTCGCACCACGCCACAGAGGCAAGGCAGGACGGGAAGGCGAGTCTCGCAAGACGAGTACCGGCCGCCGGCGGCTCGTTCTCTCAACCACCAACGGTTAACCAGGACGCACGTACGCCGTAAAATAATCCACGCACCGAAAACTCCGGTTCGACCACGCCGTGCGTTTCTGTTATTTTCGATCTTTATTTTCTGTTGTATTGTTAAATAAACGTCACAAGCGGACACTATTATTCACTTTCGGACGTGTTGTCTCTTAATTTCACGATTGTGAACCAGATCACCACCGCCGTAGCCGCGTCAAACTGGCAGGAATCGTCACCTCAAGTCAGCACAAAGGTAAGAGTTTTCACGCTGAAACTTACCTCGGATTAATTGCTTATATTATAAATTTAGTATTAAGATATTTAACCAGGAGTGTGTCTTCACGCTAGCTAGGATTCCCTAGTCAGAATTACGTAACACAGTATTTTAGTGCGTAAAGGGGAAAACCACTCAAACCGAGAATAAACGTGAGACGACTGTGGGAAGCGGTTACATAACGTACCACCACTCCGCCCAACGCTTACCTTTCGTCCCGCGGCACTGCCGCCGATAACAATAGAGCGCGCAGGCCAAAAGCCGGTTCAGCCGCTGTAGCCGACAGCTACCGCCGCCGAGGTCGTTGACCCAGTACCGCTAATATTGGTACGCAACGGCGGCACTGTCGACAGATGATCTGTTTATGTAATCATAAATAGTAAATATAAATTATCGTAGCTATCGCGCGAAAAAAAAACCCCCTACACCCTACACGCCGCGCAGCAAGCACAAGCCACCGACCATACAACAGCGTAACGACCACATTGGTAAATAATTTTATACAATGACGGTAAAAACGTTACAACAGTTGGCGTCGCCGGAGCTACGCAGCGAGTGCATGGCCCGCGGACTCAGCATATCTGGGTCAAAGTCGGACGTGTACGTCAAGCTAGAGGAGCACCTTAGGGAAAGCGGACTAGTTCCCGAGAATTTGAGGTTTGAATCAGGGCAGCCCCTAATCACAGGATTACAGGGCGGTTCTGAACAACAACCACCCACTTCGCCATCGCTGGAAAACACGAACGCCAGCCAGATTTTTGCACAGTCGTCCGGGGGTATTCTGACAAGCCCTACAGCCAGTCAAAAACCCACGGACAAGGTACTCGACCACCAACGGTTAACTAGGACGCACGTACGCCGTAAAATAATCCACGCACCGAAAACTCCGGTTCGACCACACGTTTCTGTTATTTTCGAACTTTATTTTCTGTTGTATTGTTAAATAAACGTCACAAGCGGACACTATTATTCACTTTCGGACGTGTTGTTTCTTAATTTTACGATTGTGAATATCCCCCTCACATCATCTCTATACCACACTGAGACGAGCATACCGAGGACACCAAATCACCACCGCCGTAGCCGCGTCAGTGTGATGTACCGACGCAAGTGTATTATATTATAGGTCCCTATAATCCGGTTTGTTTCTGCTTCGGCTACCGTGTAAGCATTTTGTGACGAAACCCGCACAACAACGTATGGTCCTTGATACAGCAAAAAGTATTTGTGGATTTGCTTATCGACTGTAGAACTCAAACGATGTGTTCGTACCAACACACGATCTCCGATAACAAAATTTGTCACTCGACCCTGTTGGTCATGACGTAAACCCCGTCGCTCAGCATGGGACTGCTGAACCTCGCGTGCCAGAATCATTTTTGTTTGCACAACCTATTGTCACAACCTATTACTTTGTGACTAAAATCAGCATAATAAAACTGTGGGCCCAACTTCACGCAGCCCCCGACTTTGTCATAAAGGCTTCGGACTTGTGCCAATATTTAGCAACCTATTAGAAACTTTTTAAAAAAAAGTATATTTATTTAATTAAACATTTTAACTGTTAGGTACCTATTAAATAATATGTCTCGAAATATATATTTGTTAAATACGCAAATGCACACAGTAAAATGACGATTACGAATAATACAGATTTTATAACAAGAAACTGTATTGAGGAAGTAATTGTTAAAAACAAAATCATCCTAGAGCCCAAAAAAAGTCTGTGTGCCGATCTCTATTTGAAGATATTGGCAATGATGGTGAAAGAGTTGCAGATTATCAATCTGAAGAAATTGAAGAAACGTCTGAAGGCTTCATAAGTGTGTGGAATAATACAGCTATTAAACTTTTAATTGAGCTTAAAAGAGACAAAGACAAATATTTTGCATCGGCCAGGAACAAAAATAGATTGGGGGAAGACATCTCTTCAGAAATGAAAAAAAAAATTATTGCTTTAATGTTAAAGTCTGTAGTAATAAGTGGCGTGGATTGAAATATCAATTTAACAAAGTACACTTTATTGCATCAAAAAAAGTTACTGGTAAAGGCTGTCAAACATGGAAGTATTATGATATATTGAATGAGTTCTTAGGATCTACATCAAATGTTTCTCCACCAAAAGGTAACTATTATTTCATATATTAAATATAGGAATGTACTTACTTATAGATATTTAATACTATATAACACAATATTTTTAGAATGTTTGTCTTCTACATCATTTGGTTCACCAGTGTCAAATACTACAACATGTTCCAAAAGAAGATCGCCCAAGGTCTCAGAGAGTGGTCGTGGGAAACAAAAGATGTTAAGACAAAGGTTTGTAATTAAAATTTTTTATTTATTTGAATAGATCTTTTTTTTTCATGTTTGCACTGTTGAATATTACATACATTTATAATGTAGATTTAATTTATTCTGTTTTCATACTGACTATACTCTATTCCGAATAAGTTTGAACCGATCGCTCGACTAAAACACGTTTTTTCGACGCATTCCCACCACAATCCGGTCATCGGTGAGCGCTTTAGGGCTGCGACACACTACAGCGGTCTTGACGCGCGGTGAAAACGCGCGAGCACTGCTCGTCGAAAACGCTAGGTGGAAATGCATACATGTAAATGTAGTGCGTCAGACTAGCGCGGTTTTGACGCGCGTTGCCGCGTGACACCGCTGCGGCGCTGCCTGTCACGGTTTTGCCTTTTGAACGGGTTGACGGCGTTGACGCTTGGAACCGTAACACATTATTTTATATGGCATGCGACATAACACAGCGGTTACGACACGTTTAAAAATCCGTTTTTACCAGTGTTTACCTGTTTTTTATAGTTGTATTGATTGGTACTATTTGATTTTGTTTCGAGTAAATTTATTTAAATATATTATCAATATGATTGACATCGATATTTTAATTACCGAAGTTGAGAAGGAAGAATGTCTGTGGAACATCAATAGTAGTAATTATATGGACAACCACTGCAAAACTAAGGCCTGGATAAATGTAGCCAGTGTTGTATTCCAAAATTGGGATACATTTTCAAGCAAGGAGCAAGAATCTTATGGTAAGCATATTGCATAATATTAATTTTTATATTTCTATAGTAATATTATAATTTCTATAATAATATTTATTATGTATAATATATATTATTTAAAATGATTAAATGATATTATTTTAAAATAATAAGTAGGTACTTAATATTATGAATGGCTGACACAAATATTTTAAATTTAAAAGAACAGGCTGCTTCATGTCGATAACGTGTTGATACCGGCGTCGAACGTGTATTAACAATAGTATGTTCGCCAGAATGTATTCTATTCTTATAATTCATAATAATTGATGAAATTAGTACGGTCACTTTTATTATTTATATTTATAGTACCTAGTTGTATTTAAAAGTACAAAAAAATTATACAAATCTATATTGAAACGGAACTGCCCCTGCTTCCATAAAATATTCAGCAAAATATTCTCGAACATCTAAGCCTTGTTGACGAGCTCCGAATTATTTTCATTTTGAATGTCTTCCAAAGAGTTTGAGAGTGTGTTTTCAAAGTTATTACCATCCCTTCGTCTAACATAATTGTGTAAAATACAGCATGCTTTTCGTCGTCTGAAAAATCTGGTTCAACTAGGACAGCACTATGTAGAACACGCCATTTATTTGCGAGGATTCTAAAACGAACCTTCGAGCTCTTGACAGATAAATGATATACAGGGTGTTGCACGATAAATGTGTCAAACTTCTAGAGGTGTTTCTACACCTTAAATGGAACAAAAAAAGTCCTTGTGACCATAGTCGAATTATCAATAATAAGGGTAATAATTTCCATTTTTGTGTTTTTTTGTTAAACGCAAGTTTGATTCATAATAATGTTCATATCTGCTAAACCGTAGGTACTACAATTAAATTGAATACATCGATGAAAAGCTCATAAATTTGGGATTAGGAAGACATATCTTACAAGATTCCCACATGATTTTTTGGGTAAAAAAAATAACACACATTTTTATAACTTTAAAATGTCGAAATTTAAAAAAAAAATCAATTTTATCAAACAACAATTTTTTTTTAAAGCAGGTGGGTGCAAATTTCAAAAAAACTTCAAAATGTTATAAGCTTTTCAACAGTGTACTCGATTTTTTCGTTAAACCTCTCTGAAGGGCCGCTATTCCACCTAACGTGTGGAAAAACCGGGAAAACGTAAATAAATTCTAAGCAATAAATACAAAACCTGGTAAACTGATTTTCTTAAATTTATTACAATTTTAAAAATGTTTTTACAAGAGATTCAAAATAAGTTTGTTCATCTACATTTATTGTAAAAGCTGTTCAATGTGTCCACCGTTTTGCCTCAAACAAGCACGTGCTCTCTCACGTACTTGCCTTCCAGTTACTCCTGCCGTCACCACTCTCCGCATTTCAATAGCTGCTTGAAGAATTCTCTGCCTTAGTTCTGCTTCAGAATCGACTTCCTGATGGTAGACTCGTTCTTTAAGGTAACCCCAAACAAAAAAATCCATAGGAGTTAGGTCTGGGGACCTTGGAGGCCATGGAATTGTGCCTCCTCTACCGATCCAACAAGTAAATGTTTCGTCCAAGTGCTGTCTCACTGCTCTAGAGAAATGTGGCGGGGCCCCATCATGTTGGTAAATCATGCGTCTTCTGACTTCTAAAGGTAAATCCTCAAGCAATCCAGGTAGTTCATTTTGAAGAAAATTTAGATATGAATTTCCACCTACCGTCCGAGGAAGTCCTAAAAATGGACCAATAAACACGCCACCGATAATGCCCATCCACACATTGATTGAAAATCTGCGTTGGAATCTTTGTTGACGTACTAAGCGTGGATTTTCCTGAGCATAGTGATGACTGTTATGAACGTTAAATACGCCTTCTCTTGTAAATGTACTCTCATCTGTCCACATAATACTTTGGAAAAAACCACGATCCTCAACTTCATTATGAAGTAGCCATCTACAGAACTTTACACGTTGTTGATGGTCTGCGTTCTCTAAGCCATGAACTCTTAAAAAATGGTATGGATGTAAGCCTTCTCTATTAATAGTTCTCCATACAGTAGAATGATGAACTCCAAATTGACGAGCAAGCGTACGAGTACTAGTTTCTGGATCTCTGTTGACTTCGTCCAAGATTTCTCTCTCCAAATCTACATTTTGTACACCTTCCCTCAAAGACCGTCGAAAAGTACCTCGCTCCCTCAAAGCTTGGTGGATTCTGCTGAACATGGCTGGGGCAGGAACACGCCGATGTGGAAAACGATTTTCGTACTCTCTTTGAGAGGCTCGAGTATTCCCATTACACAAACCATAAATAAAATTCATGTCTGCAAGTTCGGTATTTGAATAAGAAGGCATGACGAATAATACAAACTCAACACATGAACTTCTTGTAATGAGCCGTATTTAAATCATGTTATCGATTTTGAGACTAATTAAGATTCTAAAAATGACTACGAAAAATTAAAATAACTACGTATTGAAATCAAATAACTAGAATTGTTATCCAGAGCTTTAAATAAAGGTACTAAATGACTATTTAATGACTTAATCGACCTCACCATAGTACAATTAAGAAAATAATAATTACTACGAAAATAAATAGCGATATTGTTAATCGGCCGATTTAAGTAAAAACATACTAAAGCGATTTAATCAGTTGTTTATTTTCCGCACATTAGGTGACATCAGAAAGGTGACATCAGAAAGGTTTAACGAAAAAATCGAGTACACTGTAAAAAAGCTTATAACATTTTGAAGTTTTTTTGAAATTTGCACCCACCTGCCTTAAAAAAATTGATGCTGGATGAAACTGAAATTTTTTAAAATTTCGACATTTTAAAGTTATAAAAAATGAGTGTTACTGTATTATATAAATTGTAAAATTTTTTTTTTTTAAATGTTACGATAAGATGCGATCCGCGGTTTGGCCACCCCTGATATAGAGGATACACATCAGAATACACATCAGATGTACCAGAGCCGTCAAGACCGAGCGAGCTGCTTATGCACCGGCCATTACACATAACATAAACGGAGATTATCAACTACTACAACGAGTCAATTCACGCTACTACAAATTACCACGACTATATTGCTTATTATTTGGTTTTAATAAAACTACATTTGATTGCTATTCTAAATTGACTATTGTTTATTACAAAAGTATATCAGCTTTTGGATTCCTGAAGGGCAGCACGTAACACCATGATGTACACATATGGAACAATAGCAATGTTTTGCCTATACTCCAAGAGTTAAATAGACAAAATTATAACAATTTTTAATTATTAGGTAAAATAATATTTCTACTTTTATAACTTAATCAAATATTGTGCATAAACCTGTTAGAAAATCATATGGTATAAATTTGTTATGTCATCTAAAAACAATAAACAAAATAAGTATTATACAATTTTTAATGCTTCAAGAAAATTTAAAAATAATTTTTGACATAAAATTGAATAATATAAAAATATGTATGAATATACGTCTTATTTAAAAAAAAAAAAAAAAGAAATGCGATATTATTTTCTTGTAAGATATTCTTGCATATTGAGTGGTAGACAAGTGTTTGGATTGTTCTGCACTTGTTCAATGTTACTCAAATTTAGCACACCATAAGGCACACTTAGGTACTCCTGGTAATGTTTGTGTATGTTCGAAGTTATCTGAATGTATGAACATGGGTGAATTTAAAACTGAACTAGATTCAGAACAGTATGATGATACACTTGGTGGACACGAAAACCATCTATGTTACGGGGAGTATAAGGCCAGACCCCTCGGTGGTTTTTCAACCCTTAACCATATCTCGCGAGGGCGGCTCCTTCACGCTTTTGTGACGCGGTCGCATCCCTCCGGGTTAGATCGAGTTGGGCGCCCAGGCGCCAGACAATCGATCCCCCGGCAGCCCGTTATGGACTGATCGGTGGGTCTCCACGGCCCGCGTCAGCGAGTGCTGGATTTGACCCCAAGCAAATTCCTCCCCTTCTACTAAGGCGTTACTCCCACAGCCACCGCGAGGCCGTCCACATAGTCACGGGCGCGCGAGCAGCGGGCGCGGACACGCTGGGTATCCGCGCACGCTGGTCGCGCGTGCGTCACATCTTGCTAGCTGGGGCGTTGCTACCGTTCGGGCATTTGCTGCATTGTCGGGTTCGCAACGGGGCTCTCCCCAACTCCCGCGGCATGGGTTTTTAGGCTCCACGTAGCCACCATACCCACTGGAAATGGTTTTCCCGCTTGCATCATCGTCGGAACGGGAGTACCGCCGCGACTTGATCTTATTGAAGCGGTACGGTTTTCATTTACGGATGCCGTGTCCGTACCGGCGGTTGCCGGATTTGGTGCATTTTTGAAAGATTGATCCCCGGTCGATCTTCTTTCCGCACGTGTCCACTCACTGGATTGACCGGGTCCATGAGTTCTCGGCAGAGTTGGGCGGTGAATATACCGGCATGTGGACGGAGCTCCGCGGGATAGGTTATTCGAGGTACCTCCCCGCGGTTACTATGAATCCGGCCCTTCCGTTATATTTCAGCGCTTAATATCCCCTGCCGGTGTTTCGCAGGGCTTTTTCACGACGCCGCTTCCGTCGCTGTCGCCCCACTCGGGTGATTTTATCTCATGCGGAGTACAGTGGGGTTATGATCCTCTTCCCCCAGGCCCGTGGCCCCGTGTCGGAATCTTACTTTAACGCCGATTCACGTCTGTCTGAGTTCACCCTTCATCAGTGCGGCACAGTGTCGCATGTGCGAACCGTTTTACCGCCTGGAACATGACGTCGGATCTCGTCATGAACTCGGGATCGCACGGCCAGTCCGCACCGGCCGCTCGTACTACGACCGCGAGTTTCTCTCTTTCTTGGCTCGAGAGTGGGCATTCGTACAGCAGATGCTCGGCGGTCGGTTGTGGCGACCCGCATCGGCAAACTGCATCACCTCTCAGGTTTAACTCGTGGAGTTTCGCGTTAAAGTCCCCGTGGCCCGACATGAGCTGGGACGTGTAATGATCCATGATGCACCATACTCGCTCCAGTCTCGCGCGGACGTCCGGGAACCAAGTGAAAGTCCACCTTCCCTTTTCATGGGTGACCCATGCTCTCTGCCAAAGGTCTATGGTCTCAGCCGAGTAACGCATCTGATTATTATTGGCTTCTATAGCTGTTATTCTGCCATTTCTTACCGCGAGCCTGTCCACTTCGACCTTCGCCAGCTCTTTTAATTTAAGGTCCAAAGGGGGAACTCCGGCTAGCACTTGCAGTTACACTGTGGACGTGGTCTTATAAGCTCCGGTTATCGCTCGAAGCGGGAGTCTCTGTGCAGAGTTCGCCCTGCTCCGGTGCTTGGCCAGGGACATGCAGCCCGAGACCCACACCGAGGCCGCGTAACTCATCTGCGGCAGAAACACCGATTTGTATATTCGCAGAGGTGCACCCTGTTTGAGCCCCCATTTGGTCTTAGCGACGCCGTGCAGTCTGCCAAAGAGGGCTTGCGTGGATTTAGCTTTCTCCGCCAGGTGGTGGCTGAATTTTCCGCCTCTGTCGAACGTAACACCGAGGTATTTCGCCGACTCGGTGGGTTTTATTCGAGCCTCCCCAAGCCGCAGGACAAGTGGCTTAGAGAGCGAGCCTTTAAACCAGAAGATCTGCGACTTGGCCGCGGAGAAGGTCAGTTTTCGCTGGCTCGCCCAAGTCGAAGCTCTTGCGAGGAGGGCGTTTGTCCTCTCAGTCAGTTCGGTTCGATTCATTCCTGAGATGAGAATAGCAAGATCGTCCGCATACGCGATCAGTTCGGTACCTCTCGGCAGCTCTTCCGATAGCAGCGGGTTCACCGCATACTTCCATAGGTCCGGTCCGTACTCGCTCCCCTGGGGGCAGCCTTTGGAAAGATGTCTGTTAAAGACTTGGTCGCCAATTTTCATCTCCGTTTGGCGACCCTCGAGGTAACTCTTTGTAAGTTCGATCAGTTCGCTAGTGCAACCCGCAAATTGCATGTCTTTCACCAACTGTGGCCACCATAGGCAGTCGAAGGCACCCGAGATGTCTAGGAAGACGGCGTGGACATACTTCTCGTGTCTCGACTTTGACCAGTCGAGGGCGTGCTGGATTGCGTCGACCGTGGAGAGGTTCTGTGTGAAGCCAAATTGTCTTTTTGACATGGCCCCTTGCGTAGCCTGTCTAATTCGGTCCACTATTACGTGTTCCAGGGCTTTTGATAGCACGGGTAGGAGGCTTATTGGACGGTACGACTTCGCTTCGGATGGGTCTTTATCTGGCGATTTTTTTATCACAACCAGCCTGGCTTTTTTCCAGGTACTTGGAAACTTTTTTGCCCGAAGGCAGTTATTGAATATATGCGTTATATCGTTCGCAAGTGCCGGCCATGCCTGTCAGAGGATCTTTGCCGTTATTCCGTCCAAGCCTGGGGACTTGTTCGGTGCCATCCGCCAAATGGCCCTCTTTACTTCCACGGTCTCACAGTGCTGTATTTCCCCTAGCTCGTCTGTTACTTGCCTGAAGGAGCCGATCTCTATCCCCGTTTCCGTCCTAGCCGCCATTTGCTCAGGACTCTCGTTATCATAACTGTCGTCGGGGACTAGAGATTCCATTAGCCTCTCCCCAGTCTCTCTCAGAGACTTGGTGAACGAGCCATCCGGCTTTCGGATTGCTGCTGGAATACACTCCGAGGGACGTATGCCACCAGCTTTCAGCCATTTGAAGACTGGACCCCAGGGTTCAGCGTTCCCTGTCTCGGTAACGAACTTCCGCCAGGCTTCTCTCCTGGCCCGGAAGCAGTTCCGTTTATGGGTTTTCTTAAGCTTTCTGAACTTGGCACGAATTGCCCTTCTCGTGAACGCTTCTCTCGCGTTTCGGAGCTTTTTCTTCCAGCGACCGAGGGTGGTCAATTCTCGGCCGAGGTTTTCGTTCAACCATGGGGGAGGTCTATGTCTGGGTTCTCTTCCCATTTTCATGTGCCTTTCGCACGACTCCTTCAGTACCGCCGAGAGCGCTATGACGCTTTTCCAGCTATGATTCCAGCTCGTATTTCCGTGCCTCTCGACTGCTGGCCAAGGACTTGCGGAATTCAGTCCAGCTCGTTTTACTCCAATTGTATCTAAGTGTGCTTCCCCGATCGGCCGTGTCCGTATCGTTGCCCGTGGCCACTTTAAAGCTTATGAGAGCGTG
Source organism: Macrosiphum euphorbiae (assembly GCA_949089665.1). Classification (NCBI taxonomy): domain Eukaryota; kingdom Metazoa; phylum Arthropoda; class Insecta; order Hemiptera; family Aphididae; genus Macrosiphum; species Macrosiphum euphorbiae. Next base: position 4,104,481 of record CARXXK010000002.1, on the reverse strand, counting down.
ATCGCTCGTCGTCAGATCGTGATCGGCCCGCCAATCCGTCACTCTGACGCTGTTCGTCGTTAGTGTTATATCAAGACACGCCGTGCCTCTATTTCTGAATGTCGGCGCCCCTGGTTTGTTTTGCAGCGCTAGGCTTCTCCGACTTATAAAGTTTACGACGACGTCACCTCGAGTGTCCGTAACTCTATCGTACCCAACCGTTGACCTCGCGTTCACGTCCGCACACACAATCACGCCGCCACCCAGTCCATCCAGTACGGAGTCCAGGGCGTCGACGCAGTCCTGCGTGGCTTCCGAGAACTGGAAGTAGGAGGATACTAGCGTAAGCCGTGTATCCCCCGTTTCGATTGTTGCGACCGCATTGTGAGAGGTACACAGATAGGTCACATAGGTCTGCCGCCGTTAGCTATCACCCTGAAGGGATGCCTATCCAGTAGGTAGATTCCTTTGCCATCCGTCGCAGGTTCTTGTATTAGACAGACATCGAATTGCTCTCTCACCAATAATTGCTCGATTTCGTGCATCACGGCCTTCGACCGCGCCGCATTTATCTGTGCTACTTTAATTGGCTTCTCAGTATGGTTCGCAACTGCAAGCCCGCTGGAGTCAGAGTTGATTATACAGTCTTCTGACTCAGCTGTTCCTTGCATATTCTGACTCTCGCTTTGAGCGTGTCTATTTTCAAAGCCGTCTGATTCGTTACTCTGGCTTTCGACCAATTCACCTAGGCCAGGTGAGTTCTGTCCGAGGGTCCTGCCCTCATCTGCGGATCTTTGTTTCAGGAGCCGCTCTCTCCTAGGCTTTTTCCTCCCTTTCCTCCAAAACCCGCCCTTACGGCGGGCCGGTGCAGTCGACACGGTGGCATCGACCATAGTGACGCCAGCGTCCCGACCGGGAAGGGGGTTTTCTGTCGACGGGCCGCACAGCTCCGTCCTAGAACTAGGTTCTATGCACAATGGCGGCGGGACCCCGCAATCCGATCTCCCGCCTTCTGAATCACAATTCATCGGGGTGGCTTTTATCTGTACCGTTGTGTTCATAGCTTAGTTCATCTGTACTAAAACTGCGGTCGACTAACTCCGCAGAGTTCCCGCCATATCACCGGGCGGGACCGGTTCGGAGATGCGCCCTCCGCCGGCGTCAAGAACTTGGGGCGGGGAATTGCCCGAGGCCGGGCGAGAGGTCTTGCAACCTGCCGCCCTTCCCCAGTCCCGCAAACCACGCGGGACTCGTCAGTCGCGGCCTTGATTCCGCGACCCACTTTCGCCCGCCAACGGTCCCGTGCGACCGGAGGCGAGCTGATCCGATGGGCGCCCAAGGGCACGGCCTTATGCGGGCGCCCACCGCTTCCTGCGTTACTCCGAGGCCTTACGTAACCTAGTATTATTTCTAAGTTTACTGAGACTCGCCACCCTTAGGAAGAATAGGTGGTGCGGACTGCCTCGGGGGTCATAGGCTTTCCCGGTTTTTATTTGCTATTATTTTACCGGGCGCACGCCCCTATGCGGCCTGCCCCGAAAGGTCTCGCAGTTTCGATCCTTTAGATCTGAAGCTGGTAAGCGCGCTTCGTTAAGGTTACTCGACATCGGCAGCCCCCAACGCCGGGACCAGCCAGCAAGTCTGACGACGTGGCCTTTCCCGACGCGAACGCCACCGACTCGCGTCGTATTACCCGAACTGGTCCCCGCGGCAGACCCCAGGCGCGACACAGAGGGGTCGCCGTATGCTCGAAGGCCTTACGGCGACATCCGCGGCGCCCCCAGAGCGTACCACGGGAAGGCTCGTCTAATATACCTTCCCAAGTAATTTACTAGCGGTTCCTCGGGCGACCGAGGCCAGCCCGCCCCGACGCACCCCCGAGACCCAGGTCCGACGGGCGCTGCCGGATTTTCGAGGTGGGTTTGCGCCACCGGTAGCCTGCCTCGGGGAGCCGCGGGTACATCGGCTCGGTGGTCCGGGCCTGCGCGACGAGCCCCAAGCCAGCACTCCGCCGCCCTCGGAGTGCGCGTTCGTCACTTGGTGTTGGCATCGGTCAAGGGTCCGCGGCTAGGACGGCGCACCGTGCCGCCGCCTCCGTCTTTCCGATAGTTTCTTTAACCAGTCCAACTTCAACGATGGCCCAGCCAACCGACCCGCACCGTTTCACCTGAGCGATGCTAAGATGCTAACCAGCGCGCCAGGCGTTATGTGGACAACGACTGACTTCCACCTACGGCGGTCTAAGTCTTACGGCAGCAAATTGTGATTTGACTACGAACCAGGTTCGCGGGTCTATGACCATTGCGTTCAACGCTCACCGGGGCCCCCGACTATCTTTTTCCCCTCGAGGTCACAGGCGTCTCGAATCAGCTTAGAGTCGTTCAGCTGATTGCGGGTTCTTACAGACGGGTGCGGCGCGTCCCCAGTTCGCTTCCTTGATAGCTTAACCAGACCCCTTCCCCAAGGTATGCCCAGTCGTCTCTGTCCACACCTCGGTCCAGGTCTGCGCCAGCCACTCTCTTTTGCTATCTGACTGCCCCTTAAGGCAGCTCTCAGAGGGTCCATCTGGGCTGGGAACGGTTCACAACTTCGTTCCCGCCCCGAAGGACTCCGTATTGCGATCGATGGGTGTTCGTCCCGGCAGAACAGGTAGCGTTCCCCGGGCGAGTTCACCCGTGAGCAGGGGCTCCGGGTCGTGTCCATCTTTCGGTCCGACTCGATTTTCGTAATATCTGTAAGCCGTTCCTAATCAACAGACCTGGCCCAGGAGTCCATTTCTCACGGGGGCAGTACGACGAGCCGGCGCACCAGCACCCCAGTCCCCGTTCGAATGTCCCGTATGATTACCACGTTCTGTGGCTACCGAATAATCGGATACGGGGCGTCCGTCGATTTTGTCCCTACATCATAGCGGCTCCTGAGACGATGCCGGAGCGATCGTAACAGGGAACCCAGAGGTCTCGGAACTTTTCCATCAGCGCGCTAGTATTGGCGTATCGACGGCCGCTCACTTCCACATACCATGCTCCTGAGAGATTTACGTATATACGTGGCATTTGAGAACATATGGACCGGTATGCCCGGCCGTCCGGACCGTCTTACTGGCCCCCATCCCGAGTTATGAGTCGGGGGTTCCCCCCTTGTCCGTGATCGAGTCGTCTCAACCGCGGAGAAGTCGGGGTGATTGAGTATTTGCTACGTAGATCCATCACGCCCTGTGCGGTCGACTGGGCACGCGATCCCCGAGGGTCTTGAAAGAAGGAGCCCCGCCACGGGCGTGCTCCATACGACGTCTTCTGATTCCCGGACAACATCGTTTAAGCCGGACACGCTAGCCCCGGGACTCTACCGGTCGGGTAGGAGGTCCACCACGGGCGTGCCCGGCAAACCCGGGCGAGACTTGAGTGCTCGCCAGACGGGCTCGCGATCCCCGGGGGTGCGCATCACCCCGCCACGGGCGAGCTCCGCCTTATGCTGTCCAGGTTTCGGCACAGGCGTATGTCCACCGATCCGCCACGCCCAGCCCAGACGACTCGGGTGGAAAATATGCTTTAATGCGTGTTATACTGACATTCGCCGCCGTGTTCGGTCGAAGTCGCATTTATTCCCTGCTTTCTGGGAATTCTCCGAATCCGTCTAAGTCCACGCGTGGCGGTACGGTCGAAAATGGATCAAAAAGAAGCTCCCCCCGCGCGAAGTTCGCTAAGAACTCCGCGCCGGGGGAGGCACCCGTATCCCTAAGGATGACGGTTGGGGTGAACCGTCGTTCGCCCGCCTCGCGTGTATACGCGGGGCGGTGGACACCTAGCGCTACGAGGAAGCCACGGTTCCCGGCTACCGGCGGGTTTCCCAAGCCCGCCGGCACACAGTGGTCTGTATTGTAAATTAGCTTACATTAATTAATACCTTCTTAATATGAGTTAAAAAAATTATGTTAAATATAAATTCTAATAGTTTTTAACATGCTAAATCCAAATTTCTTATCAGTTCTTAAATCAGCCCCTAATTAGGGGTAAAAATAGCTACTTTCCTAAATTTTCATAAAAATTGTATATTGAACATCAATTAATTTACATGTTCTAAGGGTGTATCCAAATATAATATTCATTCTTAATCAACCACTAGTTATGGGTAATAGGGGATGTTATTAATTTTTAAAATTAAATTAAATACATTTATCAATATTTAACATTGTAAGTAATATAACTATAAAAAACTATGTTAACAATATATTATAGTAACGTCACTATCACATAATGTCACTATCACTATCACAATCACTGTTCAAATTTGTTTCGTCTAACTGCATTGCATTCAATAACGATTTAGCTTCAATTGATAAGTCTTGTAATATTTTTTTTGGAAGTAATCGTATGGTCGATATTAAAGGGTCGGATGATATCAATAACACATGTAAGAGGTCTTCGTTAGTGTTTATTCTTGAATTTTTTCTTGTGTGGTGTCTTCTGTACATTTTGTAATCTTTATTTCGAGATTCTTGGGCCTCCTCTGATAAATCTCCTAAAAAAAATTTTAAATTTGCTTCATTATTCAAAAAAATAAAAAAAATAAAAAAAAATATAAATACCTATCGGTAAAACTGCATAACGAATAACATCAGCACCGTGTATTAATATTTTATGTACGCTAGATGGCATATAAAACCAGGGATATAAGGAGACAAAAAGTTTAGCTGTTTGTACACCATACTCATCAAATAAATCTGTATCAATATCTTGGCCACTTGCCATAACCATTAGAATATTTTTAAAACGTTCAATCAGATTTAAATTAACTCCTGTGATCTCTGCCGATTTCTCTGCATTTCTGAAAAATTTCCTAGCAGTATTTCCATCATTTGTGGTCCCGTGTCCTATAAAAATAACGATTACACCAAATAAATAGTTTTTAGGAAAAATAAAAAATTAGGTTACAAAAATGTATGATTACCTTGCAATACCACATCAACTAATAAGCCCATCTCTGAACGAAAATTGTTCTGAATCTCATTTTTCCGTGCTTTAAATGTTTCTTTATTTTCAACTGTTCTAACCTATATATTCCAACAATTAAATAATATATCTCAATTATATTACCTATATTGTCTAAATCTTTATCACTTATATTACCTGCCAACATTTAAATGGTAAACGATACGATATGTGTATAATACACTCAAAGAATCGTATCCACGCGTGTAAAGTCGATAAACCAAACTTAAAGTTCTGTGGATTTACTTGTCTTCTTTTAATTATTTCGACGTCATTGAAACTTTTTGGAGTGCCACCACATATATAACATGATTGACTGGATGTTCCGGTCATTGAATTACATACCTGTATACATTTTAAAACAAACCATTATACATTTAATATAGTTAAGTGAATTATAGTACACGTTTTACCTTTCCATCAACCATTGAAAATATTAATGTGTGTTTAATTTGCAGAGTTATGTTATCCAATAATATTTCTGTGGGCAGTAAATTATTGATTTCAATTTCAGTAGCATTAACTTCTCTCAATGTGCTATCGACTGTTTCCTTTTCAAAATTAAATTTTATTGGACGACAAAAGCGCGTGGACGATGTTCTAGGGTTCTGCCATACCACTATATTTTTTTCTTGTACTAAGCAACGTAACTGTATAGGTACCAATGAAAACATGAACAAGTCATGGTCAGTTATGAATGATGTAGCACCGTTATTAAAGTTTTGTTTGTACTGTGCCTGGCCACTGCTACCATCACACCCCCATTTGTACAACATTTCAAACTGATTCATATTTTCTTTTATTTGCGTTGACTTGACTGATTCTATTTCAAAAATTCGGTGAACCGTATGGTCAAGGAGGTTTTGCATAGGAACCGAACAACTACTTTCAGAAATATGCAAATTATCTGGATAACATTTTTTTTTTGCCTCTAGAATACTTGCATACGGTGGGTATATATCACAATTTTTTTTCTTTGCTCCAAGTCTTATATTTAGGTATTGTTGTTTGGTTAATTTATTTTCGATTAAAAAAGCCAATGCTTCATTGGCAGTATATGTAATAATTTTATTATGATCTACGTTGGTAATTGCATTTTTAATTTTAGTAGCTCTTGTTGGTGATGCCAAAGAATCATTTAGAAGTAAAGCAGCACTTCTTTTTCCCGACTTTTGAAATTTGGTTGATAATGCCAACACTAATTCCGGCGAAGAATATGATTTAACAATAGGTAGTACTTTTTGTCTTTTAGTTCTTTCAGAACATTCCGAAAATTCTTTTGACGGACGACCTGTTTGATTTTTATCATTATATTTTGTACATACATTATTTACAGGTAAGTTAAATATTGTTTTTAGCCATGCACTGTTATTTTTATTAAAAATGTGAATATTTCTATTACATTGTATCCATTTTCGTGATAAAACTATTGTATAACTATTTAAGCCAGCATTTATTTTATTTGTGTACTCAAGCATCCAATTTTTCCCATCATACTTCTCACATAACTTTTTAAACAAAAATTCTCTAGACTGTTTGGACTGGGGATTTAGTGGTCCGTTATCTCGTAATAAATTAAATAAATCATTGTAAGTGAAATTCTGATTTCCCAAATCACGACTACAACTCGCTAAAATAAAATAATTAAAAATAAAATATTATTATTGAAACGGCTTTTTTTCCTAAATTTTCTAACAAGATATTACACTTTTGAAAAAATTATTCCAAGTTAATACGCAAGTATATGCAAAAAAATTATATTAGGTTAAACACCCAAGAGTATGTAGAATATTATAGAATAGTTTTGTAACAGTAATAATTAGTAATTTATTAGTGATACCTTTTTAAGTTCTAATAATAACAATTAACCATAATAAATAAAACATCGTTTTATCAACTACATCATAAAAAACATAAAAATAATATTATTAATACACTTACCTTCTGCAAAAATGTCCATACTTCAGGTTTCAAAAAGAAAAATTATAACTTAAGTACATGCACACCACACAGATCGCTAAACGTGAAAGACAGAATAATGCGTGGTATGGCCTCGTTGACCGACATTTCTGTTCCCTAATCGTAATTTTATTGGCTTCATAAGATATAACAGTTTCTCATAATATGAAATATTGTTTAATTAGGTAATCAGTTTTAATAATTTGATATCAAATAATACAATAAACGTACTTTTAAAAATAGGTTTTGGCAAGCTAATTTACAATACAGACCACTGTGCGGCAGCGAAACCACAACACCCGGCGAAGCGGCGCAACCGTCGCGGGCCGCAAAGCGACACGCGACGGGAGTCCGGTCCGCCCGCAGTGTCAGCGAGCTGGCCGGGGGTGCGGCCGCAGACGTATCTTTGGACACCATGCGATTGCACCAGGAACGGGCGCGGGCGCCCTAGGCACACGCGCACGTTCCTTTCCAACGAAAACCCGGCTGTGGTTTCGCTAGAACACTTGGTGGACAGTCAGAATAGTTTTGTGAATGAGTTGAATGGTTAGAAATAGGTTAAATAGGTTGGAAATGGTCAGCTAATCTAGTACTTGATTCTCCCAAAATATCATCTATTATATCTAACATTTTACGCTTGAATTTCCTCATTTGGATGTCGGTAATTTGATTTATTTCAGGTAACATACTTAACAGAAACTGTTTTCTATGATCATCTTATTTTTTGGAATTTTGTTTTTTAGTATTAATATAATCAATGAAACATTGATCTGCCACATCTGAAGTCTTTTTTTTCTTAAAATTTGGAGTAAATACTTGTTCGTTGCTGGATTTATTCATGTTTAAATTTTCTGCAGTCGATTCAAATCCATTTTCTTCGGTGTTTTCAACTTCATCAGCTTCGTTAAATTCATCGTCCATAACATTCGGAGGGGAAGGAAGATTTCCCGGACTATCTACACTTCTGACTCCTTTAATATACGGTAAAATAAACTGCATATGTTCAGTCATGTAGTATACCTTACAATCTTTTCTTCAGGAACCACTTGGTAGTTTTTGTCTCCTTACAAACACTGTAAGAAGGTTCCTCCATTTTTCTTTGCAGTTTTCCGCTATAAACAAATTTATATCGTAATTAATATTAATATAATAATTAGAGCTCGCTCTAAAATGTCATGACATTTATTTTATAATGAATAATATAAGTATTCATACAAATTATAATATTTAAAAAATGATTTTCAGATACAGGTTGCAATTTTAGTGCCTTGGCATTTTATTTTGCGAGAGGTAATAATACTATCAGTAAAATCGTTGCTGTCACAACAAGAAATATATGGGAATGTTTAAAAGAACTATATATACCAGTACCAACTGCTGAAAAATGGAAATCAATAGCTGACAGATTTCAAGATCTGTGGAATCTTCCAAACTGTATAGGTGCATAAACAATTTTAATATAATATAATAAAAAAAAATGGCTATATTATAATGTACTATAATATTTACCACAAACCAGGGCTTGCAAACGTTATAATAACGTTATGATTATAACGTTATATTTGATAAAAAACGATTGAAATTTGTAAACGTAATTATAACGAAAAACGATAAACATAAATAAATAAATAACACAAAACAAAACGTAACGTTTAACAAAATATATGATATATCATTAAACAAAACATAACGCAAAACGGTATATATTGTATTCCATTAAATGAAATAATTAATTTCCAATTATTTAATAATACTTAGTATTATTCAATTATTTATTCGATCCAAGAATTAATTTTATCCCGTATCCGGCCTATCCGGGAGATCCCGTATTAGATTTATTTAAAATTTAATAAGAAGGTATTAATAGAATAATTTAATTACCAATAGCTAATAATAGTGATACTCTGATAATATTGTACTGTACTATCTGTACTACGGTCGGAATTTATACCATTCAAGTTATTCAACTACTGTGTTCGGTGAGGTACATTTCCCCAGCCCCCCCAATTTCGAATTTTTATTTTTTTTTTTTACCATTCGTTTGTAGCCGGTTTGTATTGGTTTGTAATCAAATTTTTTTCGTTTGTAGAGATTTGGTTTTTTTTTTAAAAATAAATTTTGGTGGGGGGGCTGGGGAAATGCCCTAAATTGGAATTTTCATTTTTTTTTTTTACCATTCGTTTGTAGCCGGTTTGTATTGGTTTGTAATCAAATTTTTTTCGTTTGTAGAGATTTGGTTTTTTTTTTAAAAATAAATTTTGGTGGGGGGCTGGGGAAATGCCCTAAATTGGAATTTTCATTTTTTTTTTTTTACCATTCGTTTGTAGCCGGTTTGTATTGGTTTGTAATCAAATTTTTTTCGTTTGTAGAGATTTGGTTTTTTTTTTAAAAATAAATTGGTGGGGGGGCTGGGGAAATGTCCTAAATTGGAATTTTTATCTATTTTACAATTTATATTCAACAAGGCTTTTAAAAACCATTTTTAATAAAAAAAAATCTAATTAAGCCTTGTTGATTTTAAACAAATTTTGATAAAAAAACAGCAATTTAATCAACAAGGCTCTTTTATTAAATTTAGATTTTTTAATAAATTATGTTTTTTATCTAACTGTTTTTTTATTCAGAATCCGTCTTTTTATTCAATTTAGATTTTTGTGGGGGCTGTGGAAATGCCCTAAATTGGAATTTTCATTTTTTTTTTTTACCATTCGTTTGTAGCCGGTTTGTATTGGTTTGTAATCAAATTTTTTTCGTTTGTAGAGATTTGGTTTTTTTTTAAAAAAACAAATTTTGGTTGGGGGGTTCTTATAATTTTCAAAGACTGAAAAGATTAAACAAAGTATGTTACCTTTATTATTAATTTTTAATATTATACTAATAGTAATAAAACTAGAATTTTTAATTTTTTTTAAAAAATCAACATCATATTTTGTTGTTTACTAATTAGTTATGTTTTAAAGGCTGTCCAATGTCCATCGATGATTTTTGAATATAATATTATTATGTAATACAAATAATTGTTATTTAATTGTACCTAATTATCAGCCACTTTAACAAACAACATACTAGCATTCTTTCAATAGTTACTACTTTGGTCTTTTTTTAAATGAGGTTTTATTTATGATTTATAAATATATGTAATAACAATCAAGTTGGTTTATTTTAAATTAGAATTTAATAATTATATATGTTCTCATCAGTTATTATAATACCTTTTATTGGTTCGTGTTTCCTTATTGGAATTTATCATGTATTTTATTACCTATATAATATAGTATATTAGTATCATTGATTTATCCTTGTAGCGTATCTTATAACCTGGCTTAGGAAATTTCGCAAGCAGTATATTGCAGTGTTGGTGAAAGACGAAAGTAATTAAGTTACTATACTTGTTACCTAGAGTTAAATTTAATAATGTTACAGTGCTCATTACTATAATAAAATTGGATGAAATCGCGATGAAAAGTAACTATCCTGTTATATAAAAAAAAAAAAAACAATTATTTTTTAAATTAAAAGAAGTTTACTGTCGTCTTACAAGTAATACCTACCTAATTAAAAATGCATTTTAGTAAAATCGTAGAGTTATTGAAAAAAAAATACAAACAAAATATTAACTTTGAATACACGATACCGGCATACGGCTGTCGACTGATGGAACGACACCGAAGACGGAATAACAATAAAATTAGAAGCTACTAATCGTGTTATTAAATATTACCTATATGGCTATATAAAAATAAAATCTTATAATATGTCAAATGTTTATACATGATAACCATAATTTATAATTTATAACGCTGCAATGTAAATATCCTATATTTATTATTAATCAGTAGGTACCTACAAGATAATATCTACCTATGCTGGATATTCACAGGAAACGTTATTATTGTACCTTATTGACGTATTGACGTATTTAGAGAAATTTAATTAACTTTATTTGTGATTTACAATGCAAGTAGACCTGTCTCAAATTAATTAGTTTAAATTAAATATATTTCTGTATTATATTGGTATATTTAAGTACTGTACTGTTATTTATTTTAAGAATCCCAATATAGGTACCCATATTTAATGATCTAAAAATAGTATATTCATTTTACTCATTAATTTATTGAAATAACGAAACGTTATTAGCTATCGAAAATCATTCATTCCACATTCAGTCTCCTGGTAGGTATCATATGCATATAATTTTGTCTTGTTTTTTAATGCAAAAATGCCAAAAAAAGGAGTATTATCACGTGAAGTTATTATTGAAGGTGTCGTAACTTATAAGGATAAGTTGATCAAAGACTATGGATCGGGTAATAGTAAGTACCACTAAATGTATTATTAATATTAAGAAGATGCTTATTATTATAATTTCTATGTGTCATAATATGTAAACTATACATGTTCTGTATTAATTAGTCATCTAATAGATACAGACTGAACTAATATAAAATATAAGAATATTTTAAATACAGTTCCTTTAATGATTATAATATTGGTCGAAAAACATAATAATATAAGAGTACCTATATAATATTTTAATGGTACGTTTTTAATATAAACTAGGAGGTATATTTCGGCATTAGCATATTGGTATTCTATTTAATATTGTATAGTTTACTCACTATAGTTTTAGTTTTATTTAATTATATTTTAATGTAAACTGTTGGTCTTAAGACTGGCGTCGTATAAATAAAAAATTATAAATATTTAAAAAAAATTCTAAAAAATAAGCTACTTGACTTATATAAATGTTTTTACCATCGAAATTGTTCTTATAATCAGATTCACAAATTGGCTATTTTGAATTTATATAAAAATTTTAAATGAAATTTTAATTTTTTTATTTTCAGTATTAAAAATTTAAATAATTTTTTGTACATTATACGTGTAACGCGAGTGGCTATAAATTATATAAGTAAAAAAAAAAAAAAATGATAATTTTGTATATAGCAAAAGTAATGGCATTTGTCAGATCTCGGTGGGACACCCTGTATATAATGGTTATTAAATAAAGTTGAATAGAAATACTTAGACTGTAGTTATATTTATGAAACTAAATTAGAGGAGAACATTATCTGTGGAATATTGCTTTGAATTGTTCGATATTTTAATTTATATTTATAATATTATGTGTCCTGCGTAAATCTGCTAATAGTTAAACGGGGAATTTTAACGTCAAGGTGGCTGAGGCCTGTTCTACAATGCAACCAGCCACGTATCGATAAAAATAGCACTGACAATGTACCTACCGAATATTTTAAATAATAATTATATTAGTAAAGTATCTATATTAAAATAATGGAATTGCACTTAATCATATTCTAATAAAATACGATTGAAATAAATTATTCTCAGTATTTGAAGTTTTACGGGAAAAATATACTTATCTTTTTTCATTATTAAAAAACTTTCGGAGATCATACAATTTTTAAGAGGATATCAGCGCACTATTTGTTTTCTCGCCCTGATTCTGCGTAAATGCGTTTTGTCTATATTGAGCGTGGGCCAGAGAGATAAAACAAATAGTTCGCAGACTTCCTTTCAAGTCTTGGAATGTAAAATGTATAACGTTATGAATTTATGATTATTACTTTTAAAAATATAGTATTAAAGATATGCGTGCTCAGGATTTTGTGTCGGGTGCAGCATACATTTTTAACCGGCCCTAAACAACAATAAGCTGCCCACTTATTTAATTTATATAGCCCTTGAATAGTCCCCCTGAATGCTGTTTAGCCCCACAGTGTAAAAATGTAATGTAATATATTTATGTAAAGTTGAACTTCAAATAACTATAAAAAAAAATTGGTTTATATTAACTGCTTACTGACCTTTTTTAAATTTTTAATCTTTAGCTATATAATTTGAACATTACATTTTTTTCGAAATTTGAAATTTTAATACTCTTGACTATGTATTTTTAATATTTTTAAACTAAGATTGAAGCAATGTGTGAGAAGCAGTTCATTAAATTTTCAAGCTTTTTGATTAATGAATCTTTTTATGGACATATAATAATATAGAAAAACAATTTTAAATGTCCAAAACAGCTTAAAACGAATCAGAATTAAAAATTTTGTCAAGTATATATAATTATAAAATAAACAAATAAATATATGGTGTAAATTTAAAGTATTTACCGTTATTGGGTTTTTGAATTACCTACAACAAAATAAGAAAATCACTCCATGACAGATCAGACAAATCAAGTGAATATCCAAGTTCGTAAAAATTTGAACTTCAATATAATACAATATATTACAATTTAATTTGGCAATCCGATTGATAATTTTTTTTTTTTGATAAATATAGACAAACAAAAAATGAACAATATTGTACTAAATTTTAAAAACTTATATTATATAAACATAAACATTTTTATGAATGTCTAACTGAAAATAATTAGCAAATCCTCGTAATTTTTAAAAATGTTGTCGAAATTCGAACATTAGACGTATATACAAATTATTGTTAATATAAGTTCCACATTTTTTTCTAATTTTCTTTAAAAACAATTACAATGAATATTGTATTACTTAGATATTTATTCTTCCAAGTTTTTTGATCGAGCTAATATTTTCTTATCAAGATTAATAATTTTAAAAAAAAACTAACCATAATCTAAAATTTCATATGAGCGCCTATAAATAGCTCAACATCAGGCAAATGGTTTTGAAAATATTGTGGTGTATAGAAAATGCTAATATAAACATTCAGTGAAAATGTCATGTATCTACGGTTATTTTTTCAGAGTTACCTGCTTGAAAACCAAAATTGATATTTTCAAAAACCGATTAAGAGTAATAATTTCCATTTTTCCTTAATTTTTATTTTGTTTTTCCTTGTGCTTATGAAAATTACTGGGAATTTTAAATTTTTGACCTCTTTAATGCACATACTAGGTTTACTTTTACATTGAATAAGATAGTATTGATGAAAATCAAAGCATTATTTCGACTATTTGTCGTTTACACAAATACAAAAAATAAAACACACAAAACAAAACAATACATTCATTTCAAGAATTTAAAAGATAAATAATTTCAAATGTCCATAGGTAAACAGGTTGAAAAAATATAAAATATTTTGAAAGTTATATCAGGTAAGAAGTTGTTATGACATTCTGGTGCCCATGCCTGTACCCTTCAACAAGACCAAATAATCATATCATCATAATTCATAGTAAAACCAACATATCCTTCATTTCGTTCACGTTCATGATAATTTAAACGGTTAAATAACAAAAAAAAATGTATATATATATTTTCCTGTTTTTTATTTTGATAAAAGTTGCTTATGAGAAACCTTTTTTTTTTTTTTTTTTTTTTTTTTTTTTTTATTAGATAAAATTGAATATTTACAATCTGTAATTTTTATATACAATAAGTAAATTTGGTAATGAAAGAATACAACAACATGAAAGGCATGAGGAGGGAGGTCCACCAGTGTGGATACCCTCTAACAAGTTAGTTATAATTAAATAACAATAACAATAACAATAGCAATTTAATTTAAAGTTATGTATATAATAATATTGATATACTGTGTGTTTGTGTTATTGATGTACGGAATATGTGGTGTGTGTGTGTGTGAGTGTGTGTGTATTATGGAGTAGGGGTTATAGGGAGTGTTATTTTGTTTATTAGGGATGTTAATACAGTAAGAAGGGGGTTGAGTATAGATTTTAGTTCGTCGAGGAATTTGGTGATGATGCGTAGAGATTGATCGGGTGGTGGTCTGTTAGCTGCGATTTCGGCGTATGACGGTTTTCCTTTTGAGTTTGAACTGGAGGCTTCATTTCCACTTCTTCGAGATGGAGGTGGTATAGGCGGTATAGCAAGTGTTGGAATAGGTTGCTGTTCTTTATTTATTTTTTTAGCTTTAGGTTTGGTGCGGTTTAGTAATTTTTTAAGGGATTGGCATCCTTTGTAGTTTGCGGTGTGGTTTCCACCACAATTTGCACATTTTGCGGGTTCCTCCCGTTGTTTTGTGCATTCGTTAGTTGAGTGTTCTGATCCGCATTTTACGCAGCGTGGATAGTGATGGCAATAATTACGTGTGTGTCCATATTTTTGGCAATTATGACATTGAGGGGGATCAGACCGCCTTTTTGGATATTCAAATTTCACTATTGAGTTTAATATTTTTGTTATTTTGAATATTTCTCGATTATTGTTGTTGCGGGCCAGGCCTATATTAAATAGAGGAAGTGGTAACTTGTTCGTGTTGTGTATTATTTTTGAGATACTGTTGACTTTGTGCCCTAGGTCACTAAGGTAGTTTATAATATCCGCGGTAGGCGTGGAGTGGTGAAGGTGGCGTAGCACGACTCGGAAAGGTTGTGAGGAGCGGGGGAGATAAGAATGGTAATCGTAATCGGCTTCAACCAGATATGATTTAATGGCCATCCAGTTTTCGCGTGTGTTTGACCGAACGATAATATTAGATCTATTAGCTTTGCATGTGAAACCCATTGGTCCCACTATGCTAGTTAAATCATTTTTGAGGGTATGAGAAACCTTATATAGTAATGTATGTTAATGCTCATATTTTTAGATAATTTTTTTTTTTTTGAAGAGTGTGTTTTTAATATTAACGTTTGATTGAAATCATAATTATTAATTTAAACAATCAATTAATCAAATATATTGATCATATCGTGAAATTTTTCAAAGTTCATTTATACTCAAATTGTAATTTCCAATACAAATTTATAATAATTATCATCACACTATTTAATCCTCATTACTTAAAAAACTATCTAGCACATTCTCGTATTAATATAATTTAATCAGCATAAATATATAATTTATAATATTTCTGGAATAAGTAATAAATTATATCTTTAATATTTACTTTTGTTATTTAACTATTACCTATCATATTATATTTTCATAAATATATAATAGTATTACCTATATGGCTATATACAGGATGATTCTTCAAATATGCATACGGCTCATTCCCATTTTACCCGATAATTAAATCTATTAAATATCACAATTTTGAGATAATTTTATGTATTTGAATGTGATATAAAAATATTTAATTTAAATTTAAAAAGTTTTACTTATTGAATGTGATAATACAGAATCTATATTTGATGATACTAATGTACCAAAATAAACTTTTACATTTTTTGTAATTATGAATATAAACTAAACTGCAATTCATAACACATATATCTTATTTTTAGGAGTTGCTTATCCATCTGATGTAGTTTGGACAGATTTGTCAAAGTATTTAAATTATGCAGTATCAGCGGCAGCTCTCCATTTATTTGTGAAAGCTAATCGAGGAGGTGTTCTAAGCATAATAGGTTTTTACAAAGATCAAGAACCAGAACCGAAAAAAGATGAAGAATTACTTACTAATGATTGTATGTATTAAATATATAAATATATTTACTTCAATTTAAAAATAAATATATTTCAACTTTATTTACTTTAAATTATTTATTTAGCTAATTGCAGTACTAGTGATTTTACCACTGACGATGATAATGATAATTTACCATGTAAAAAATTTACTATGACATTATCAGTCGAAGAATGGAGAATAATTGAACCGACAAAAATACAATATAAACGTCAGAATCAGAAAAGAATTTATACAGTTTTACCTAGTGGAGAATGGTCACATATAATAGCAGAGCACTTTTGGGAACTCACGCATTTGCAATGTTGCTTAGTGTTTAAAAGAGCCAAAGTATGTCCAATTGGAGAGGTGTATATATCGATTGTTGGAAGGTGTAAAATGTGTAATTCTAATTTCAAAGGGTTTGTTAGTCATAAACCTTCACCAAATTCTAGGTAAAAACTATTTATTCTACTTTTTTTTATTTATATTCTGATTTAATTACATTTTGTTTATTGATATTTATTTCTTTTAGAGTTTTAGTTGAATGTAAATATGTGGGTAATTTTTGTGCTTCTCATGTTAAGAACCAAAAACGCCGAATGACACACGCGGTTAAAGAAATAACCTTACAAAAGATGTTGGATCAAGGAAAATCTTCTGAACTCCTTAGAGAAGAAGAAGCATTACGTTTAATGGATCAAGGTGAATTGCTAAATTTCTGTTAATATATTTAATTTTGTCACCCTTAAACGGGTATCAGGTCAAACAATTTGAAAATAAATGTATTGAAAATTAAAAAAGAAATACCTGTATAACCATAAACAATACAAACTATAAAATACTGAACTGTTTGGCTTAACGTAATAAAACATTTTTTTGGGGTATAACGATCGGGGCTTGAATCAACAAAGAATTATGGTTTTTTCGTTTCCAGTATTTAAACATTATTTGCTTTTTCCGTTTAAAGAATACTTTAATTTTCCCTTTTAGATTCTGAGGGGAGCGATGAATGTATTGATTTTACAATGATTTGTTTTATTTTTTTTTTAATTTTTATCCCCAGTTTTCAAAAGCGCCGTGAAAAACAAAAGAAAAATTACGGAAAAAACGGAAGTGTACAACAGATAGACATCCACTTGCCCACCTTTTAGGTTTGACACTATAGGCACATAACATAAAAAAAATCAATAAAAAAAAAATGTGTTTAAAATAATTAAAATCATAACAAGCGGGTAAGTGGGTACCGGCCTGCTCTATACGATGTGTCCAATGAACCTAGTGGATGTGTAAATATATTAAATGATAAGTAATTGTAATTTAGTAATTTAAATACTATAAAAAACGATTCTACGGAGATAATATGTCAGCCTAGGATATATTTTCTATTATTAATACCATAATTTTTACAAGTTTTTTAAATATTCAAAATTAAAATACTCATTTAATAATATCCTGATATTAATCTCAGTTATTTAAATTAGCAGTCTTCGAAGGACAATAAATACTTTATAATTTCTAGGTTGTTGGTCGAACATAATTTCATTCATCAACATTAAAATAAAATATAATATTTCAAATTCCTATAGGTAAACGCAGATTATAAACTTGAGAAATATTTTAAAAATTATGCCTTGTAAATGTTAGCTTAAAATGTTGGTGAAAATGTAAAGTATTTACCGTATTGAGTTTTTAAGTTACAGCAAAATATAATAATCGATTTTTTCGAAAACTAGATACAATTTGCTACCAAAAACCTGAATCTTAAAATCTGAGCACTTTTACTGCTGTAAAACACGATGACCGACAAAATAAAAATAAAAAAACACATAATTTTACAATCAATACATTCATCACTTTGATCATAATCTAAAATATTGAAACCTTAAATTGCAAGTAGAATACTTTAAAAAATGTGTTTAAATTTACTTTAGGTGAGTCAGAACCTCCCATTATCCCATCAAGAAATGCTTTACGAGTAGCCAAATCAAAAGAAATGAAGTCAATGAATAGACATTCTGATACAATTACTTCTATTCTAATTATGAAATTGGAGAATATGTATAGAGATTGTATTCATGGAATTGGATTAGATCCTTTTTTCTTCACTTATATACACCAGAGCTTATTCATCTGTATAGAGCATATTCTCAAAATTCATCCTATCCGTCATTGATAGTCGATGCTACTGGGAATGTTATAAAACGGTTTAATAAACTTGGTCTAATTAAAACAAAGACTATATATTTATACGAAGCAGTTGTATATGATGATTTAAGGAATAATTCATTCACGGCATGTTCTATGGTATCAGAGAAGCATGACAATATTGCAATTTATCATTGGCTTGCTTCATGGCTCAAAAGTGACGTTCCACCACCAAAAGAGACTTGTAGTGATATGTCCCTTGCATTATTGTCTGCGTTAGTACGGAGTTTCACTCAATATACGTCACTCAGTGATTATGTTAGAATTTGCTCTCAACTTTTACTAAAAAATGTTTCTGATCCTAATTTTTGGTTGCCACGATGCTTTATAAGGATTGATTAGCTCACTTCATAAAAAATATAACTAAATGGTCATCATTTGTAACTACCTCCAAAAGAGTAAAGGAAATTTACCTTAGAACTATATGCTCGATAATAAAAAGCCAAAGCTTGGAAGAAATACGGTCATTACTCATTTCAATATTTATAGTTGCATCAACCGAATCGGATGGATACAACATAGTAACTGGGTCTAAAACACAATGTGAGATCCATAAGACAAAAATCCTGGAGGTAGTTTCAAGTGGACTAACAAATTTTCAATTTGATGAGTTGTTATTAAGTTCAGAGAATATGGAAGATACTATTGAGATGGCATTTAATACTGAAAAAGGCTTAGAAGATACAATGAACCCATTTGTGTCGTGGGCAAATAATATATATGAAGAAAGCCAAAATCATATCGAAGAAGGTAGTGGTATAAATCCTTTGTATTTACCTTCAATAATTCCATTATTAAAGAAGGAAATAAAACTCCTGCCTTTGTGGAGTGCTATAATGGTTCCATTTTTTGGTTACGGAAAACCAACAAAATCATCAGCAGCAGTCGAGTCGATGTTCAATAAAATAAAAAACACTACATTTAAAGATATTACATTGCCAACCAATCTGGAATCATTTATAGAACGACGTGTAACTTCACTAAAAGGCAGTGCGGTACTAAAACATGGCGAATTTCACACAGATAGCAACACAATAAATACTGCAGAAAATAATGATATTCAGTTGTCCGTGGTTGCTGATCAGTCACTGAAAGGCTACACCTTACGTCCTATCTCTCCTAGTACATGCATTGTAGAACAAGATGATGACATTACTAGCCAAAATATCTCTGATCAGTCTCTAAATGGATCAACTATAGAGCTGATCCACAATATGTCCACCGGAATAAAAAATAAAAGAAAATCATTTGAAATGAGTGAATATAACGATGAAGATACAGCAAAAGAACAAGATGATGACAGTACTAGCCAAAATATCTCTGATCAGTCTCTAAATGGATCAACTATAGAGCTGATCCACAATATGTCCACCGGAATAAAAAATAAAATAAAATCCATTGAAATTAATGAATATAACGATGAAGATACAGCAAAAGAAAATTGGTATCGAAATAACAAAAAAAAAATTAAATCTTATACGAGTCCAAATCCTCACTTGAAGTATTTGGATTTGCATTCAAAAAAAAGCAACAGATCTTTGCCAATATTAAAAAATGGATCAAGAGCTGAAGATCTGAAAGCTTTACAAATAAAAGGATATGGGAAAATTGTCCTCACTAACACATGTGCCTTTGACACTGCAGTATCTTTGATTATGGTTGCTATGTGTGACAGTGAAAAATATTTAAAATTAAAGGAAGAAAGAAACAACAGTTCTATATTTATAAAATTTATTAAAGACATTCTATCAAAAGGAATTGCAGTTAATACATACAGAGAAAGAGCAAAAATTATAATTGATTTACAGAAACCAATACAAACTCCCTTAAAGTACAATCAAACACTTCTCAAATGTGAAACAACTTTCAACAATTTACTAAAACGTGTTATGCCAGACCTTCCGACCATTTATGATAGTACAGAATGTACTGACTCAAATTGTAATAAAACGAGTTACAAATACTCCCACATAACCTACATGTATTATGGAAACTTCGATGAACTTGAAAAATTTATTTATGACCGTACTTGTATCATTAGCAATATTTGTGAACATAAGAATGGCAATAATACATGTACGAAAATTAAAACATTAACACCATTTCTATCTAACCAACATTTATTCATAGAAATAATTAAAAATGACGAAGGTGAGTGTGTATAAATGTATAATCATATTATGTTTTTATAATAATATAAGTTTTAATAATAAAATAATTAATAATTGACATCAATTTTAGGATTTACCAGCCAAAACCCGAGACCCAATGTACTTATAAAACTATCAGATATCCCTCCTGTACTAAGTGTTGAAAATGTGAACTATGAAATCAGAGGGATTTGTTCATTGACCGGCAACATAAGTGGTGTAGGTCACTATAAAGCGTATTGCAGAAGGTTAAATAATAATTGGGAAATATATGATGATTTGGCAGTAAAATCAATTCCAGTTAAGTCTGAAGCAATTGTACCGTGTGAATATATCTACTATACTATATAAATAACATGAAGACAAATAAATTATTAAGCATTTTATAGCGTTTATTTTATTCATTTTATTATAAAAAGTTGTAAATTAAAAAAAATAAAAATAAAAATTAGTATTAACTATTAAGTATTGAATATTTACTATTTATTTTACTATTATTTAGTAAATAATATAAATTATTGCTTTTCAGTTTTCAGACTTGGAAATATAATAATAACTATTAGTATAATATTAAAAATAAATAATAAAGGTAACATACTTTGTTTATTCTTTTCAGTCTTTGAAAATTATAAGAACCCCCCAACCAAAATTTGTTTTTTAAAAAAAAACCAAATCTCTACAAACGAAAAAAATTTGATTACAAACCAATACAAACCGGCTACAAACGAATGGTAAAAAAAAAAAATGAAAATTCCAATTTAGGGCATTTCCACAGCCCCCACAAAAATCTAAATTGAATAAAAAGACGGATTCTGAATAAAAAAACAGTTAGATAAAAAACATAATTTATTAAAAAATCTAAATTTAATAAAAGAGCCTTGTTGATTAAATTGCTGTTTTTTTATCAAAATTTGTTTAAAATCAACAAGGCTTAATTAGATTTTTTTTTATTAAAAATGGTTTTTAAAAGCCTTGTTGAATATAAATTGTAAAATAGATAAAAATTCCAATTTAGGACATTTCCCCAGCCCCCCCACCAATTTATTTTTAAAAAAAAAACCAAATCTCTACAAACGAAAAAAATTTGATTACAAACCAATACAAACCGGCTACAAACGAATGGTAAAAAAAAAAAAAATGAAAATTCCAATTTAGGGCATTTCCCCAGCCCCCCCACCAAAATTTATTTTTAAAAAAAAAAACCAAATCTCTACAAACGAAAAAAATTTGATTACAAACCAATACAAACCGGCTACAAACGAATGGTAAAAAAAAAAAATGAAAATTCCAATTTAGGGCATTTCCCCAGCCCCCCCACCAAAATTTATTTAAAAAAAAAAAACCAAATCTCTACAAACGAAAAAAATTTGATTACAAACCAATACAAACCGGCTACAAACGAATGGTAAAAAAAAAAATGAAAATTCCAATTTAGGGCATTTCCCCAGCCCCCCCACCAAAATTTATTTTTAAAAAAAAAACCAAATCTCTACAAACGAAAAAAATTTGATTACAAACCAATACAAACCGGCTACAAACGAATGGTAAAAAAAAAAAAATAAAAATTCGAAATTGGGGGGGCTGGGGAAATGTACCTTGTTCGGTAATTAGTTTGCTCGGATTTGTTCAGTCGTCAGTGTTTGTGTAATTGTTGTCAAATGTTTAATATTTATATATTATACTAATATACTAATAGTTTTAAAGTGCATTCGTTTTCTTTATATTAGTTTATTATTTACTTAATTTTGTATATAAACTACATATTGAGAATCATTATGGGTAGAACAATTTCCAACCCAGTACAGAAAATGTACTTCAAATTTAATATTAGTACAAATGAATGTGTCTGCCAAATACCCAACTGTGTTAACCCCATTCGGACAGGAAGGCACTCCGGTAACTTAGAAAATCATATTAAAGTTTTTCATAAAGATGAATATCTATTACTTTTAAAAGAAAAAGAGAGATTAACCGGATCAAAATTAAAAAGAGATGGTTGTTTCAATTCCACAGTTTCAAAAGTAAGTACATTATAACATTTAAATATTTCATACATTTTATCTACCTAGGTAAGTAGAGGTACTAAACTACAAAATGTTTATGTAACTACCTAATATTATGTTCCTTTTTTAATTTAAATAATTGACCCTTTAATTTTAGTTTATTTAGATACATATCCTTATTAATCTACCTTTTACCTAATACAATATACAAATTATATACCTAATAGTATAATACAAATAAAATATGAATGCAATATTATACTATTTCAACTTTATAATTTTAAACATTTTAATCATACGAGTTTTAAATGAAATGAAACTATTGTTAGAAAGCAAGTATTTGAAAGCATTTTCATATACCTATATAGTTATATCTAATGTATGTTCTTATTTTTTTAAAGAAATAATAATAGCATAAAAGATAATATTATGTAGGATATTATGTAGGTAGCTTAAAGTCAAAAATACAAATATTTTTTTTTTGAGCAGTGTCGAAAATATGTATATTATAATTTTAGTCAATAAGTACTTAATATAAAATTTGATAATTGGTCAGATAAAAGAAGATTTTTACGACCATATTATAAACTGAAAATGTTTGTGTTGAAAACATTTTGTAGAGGTCCAAATTTCATAGACCTTAATTAAATACATTAAATACAGTTTGACGTAAGGCATCTGCTTATTTTATTTTTTTTACCGATTTTAGAAACAAAAGGTTGGACCACTTGATAATATGATTATTGTCACAAAAAAGACATTATCAAATGTATCACTAAGTAAACAAAAATTGATTGAAGCTTGTATACAACTAGTGACAATTAATGGAAGACCTTTTACACTCATGGAAGATAGTGGATTTAAAATGATTATTGACCCTTTATTAGATGCAATATGCGGAGGTAAGCATTACTTTTTTTTATTTTTATTTTAAACAAGATCTATATAATCTGTCAAGTTATTTTACAATAAGCATAAATGATGTAGGCTAAGTATGTAAAATAAGATAATATGAAAAAAAATTAGATTAAATTAAATTAATTTGTTTTCTTTTAATTTTTAAATTTTAAGTCATTTGAATATTGAATTGTGCATGTATTTATATCTATAAACTTATAAATAACTTAATTATGGCCTATAATGGGCAAAGATGCTGAGTTAAAAAAATTTTAATTCATAATGTTATTTTTTTTAAAATTTTTAAAACTCTTGTTAGTTTTTTTATGAAACTATGTATTACACATTGCAGACAATTTTAAATAACAATGATCAATATTAAATTTGATAGTAGCTACATTTTTAAAAATATTTATAGATTTTAGAATTAACTCAAGAAATATCAGAAATCATGTGAAAGAACATGCATATGATATAGTAAAAAAACATTAAGCTAGATGTCTACAAAAGGTTAGTATCGTTGAAGGTTGATTGTGTTACCAGACTCAATCGATCAATTATTGGTGTAAATGTGCAATATATTAAAGATGATAAGTTAAACATCAAGACATTAGGAATGACAGAATTAAGCGAAAATCATACATCTGAGTACCTAAAAAAAGTGGTAATGAAATCTTGTTTAGTGACTAAATTTGTTCTTTAATATTGTTACAAAATATAACTAAGTTTACTTTCTAGTTGATAAATATCTTGAAGAAGTATGATATTGATAATCGACAAGTATATTCAATAACATGTGACAATGGAAGAAATATTGTGAAAATGGTTAAGATATTCAATGATGCTAATGACGATGATATACTTAATGAAGATGATATTGAAGCAGATATTGAGTCTGAAAATACTGAACATCTAAGAAATGGTCTCTGAACTTATAATTTTAACATATTTGGACATATTTTTCATTTTTGGTATTTATTTTATAGATGGCCATGACATTTTATCTGAATCTACAATTGAAGACTTAATAACAGATACAGAGATTGATTTAAATGATGATAATAATTTGCAACAAGAAGTATATTCAGCTCTAGAAATAGAAAATGAGGAATATTTAACACAATGTGTTCGTTGTAGCGTACACACTTTTCAACTATGTGTAGAACAAGGTTTTAAAATAACTTCAGTTAACAATACCGTCGTAAAAGCTCGAAAGGTAAATAGCTAAATAACATTGTATATATTGGTAATGTGTGTTTTATTAATATTAACTTTAATTAATTAATAACATTTTTTATAAAATCTTAAGTATACACAATTAGTATAATATATAAATTTTAGAACAACTGAACACTAACATAACAAAATAATAATCTCTTTTTTATAATAAAATAGGTATATAACAATGTGTATAAAATCTTAAAATGTTAACTACTTGTAATTTTTAATTTTAAACTGAATGTTTACTATTTTCTTAAAAAGATTAATTGTAGTTATCTTGCGGGTATTAATTATATTTATTTATTTTAATTTAATTTAAAAAAGAAAAATTGTTCTAAAAAAATAGGTTGTAAAAATACTTCGAACACAGTCCTATGCAGCTCTATTAAAGAAGGATAATTTAAAGCAAGCTATAATTGATATTGTTACTCGATGGAGTTCTACATATTCAATGTTGCATCGTCTGTATGAACTTAAGTCATTTTGTAAGGACTGCGAGTTAATAAACTCTAATTTGTTTTTAAGTAATCGTGATTGGGACAAGATTAGTAGTTTGGTAAATCATAATATTAGTAATAAATATAATAAAAATATACCTTATAATGTACTTAATTTAAACTATGAAGGTAAATTCACTTGAGCCTGCTTATTTTGCCACTAAAAGACTTCAAAAAAAGGATTTGACACTGGGTGATTTTTTTTTATATGGCAACAAACAAAAAGTAAATTTCAACAAATAAATGCTTTGTTATCTAATTCTATTGTGCAGTCAATGAATAGTCGTGAAGAACAATTAATGGACAATAGTATATTTGTTGCAGGTGACATGATTCTACATAACCTACCATGATTAAATTAGGACTTAAGTTATAATTTTATTTTAAATATTTAACTTTATTTACAGCTATTTATTTAGACCCTCGATTTATGTGTACTTTAACAGCTGCAAAAAAACAAATAGCAATTGATCATCTTATTAAAACTTGGACTTTAAAAGAATCAATATCTGGTGTTAGTAAATATTCAAGTTTTATAATTGGAGGGCAGATTCATATGCTCCAAAATCTAACCGTTAGATTTAAGCCCTCGTGCACCATTTAATCTTAAAAATCCTTTTATTTTTAGAATCAAAATCTAAACGAGAATTTAGCTGGATCAACTGATGAAAGTGTTATTGATATTGATGAGCAAATCTGTGATAACGAAGATCCATTTGAAGAATTCCTTGCTGGTTGTTCACACACATCTTCACAAAACCGATCATTGAATGAATCGAATGAGTCTCAAAGTTTGTTATCTTCAAAACAGTTAATGAGAGAAAAAATTGAAGACTTTGGTAGAGTAGAAAGATTAACTTACAAAGCAGATGTGATAAATTATTGGAAAGACAACAAAATAGCAAAGCCAGAGTTATTCGAACTGGCACAAATACTCATGGCAGTACCAGCAACACAAGTATGCTTATTAACTTTATTGACAATATTATTAAGAATTAGTATTTTTTTATAAAATCCATAACCTACCGCGTTACACTAAGCTAAGCTATTATAAAAGTTTTATTAATTTTGTAAATAAGATAATTTATTTATCTTAGAAGTTAGAACACTAAATACAACTTTTAGCATTAGTTATTTATAATTATAATTATATATTTTTGACTTATATATTTTTTGTTTTTTAGGTTAGTGTTGAACGTAGCTTTTCTGCCTTAAAATTTATATTGTCAGATTTGAGAAGTTCAATTTCAAGTGATATATTAGAAGACATATTAATTATCAGAGGAAACAATCAATAACATTTAAAATGTATAAATTATTTTGTTTTTAAATGTATTCATGAATATATTACACATTGATATTAGACATTGGAATTTATTTTGTTGTTTGTGAATGTTCTATTTAATAATGGTAATATGGTAATAAGTATAATTTAGATAGTATAAATTAGCTATGTACACACTTATATTGCCAATAAGTACATATTATTTAACTTTTAACAACATAAATTATAGATTCTAATTTTTTGTCAATTGTAGGAAGGTATAAAATAAATGTTAACAAAGTATGTCAAAACAATCAGAGTAAAATATGTTTGAAACATAGATTCCTGCTTAAATGATATTCTCAAGCACAATATTGTAAAACTTACTAAATAATTTTAACATTTAAAAACCTAATAATACATTCAAAATTTCAAAATAATGATCATGATTTTTTTTTTTTATATTTATTATTTTATAATAAAGTCCTTAGAGCCTAGGCAATTTATTAAATTCAATAATACATTATTATTTATAACTTAAGATTAATTATCATCATACTGTTTTATCATTTATTTTGTCTCCATTTCTTTACGAACTATGTATATTGTAATTTAATCTGTATCACTGTACTCTATATTTTGTAAATAATATGTAATTGGGTTATCTAACCCATTTAATTAAATAAATAAAATTACACAATACCTACTTAAAACTCAGAATAGGGAAATTAATCAAATTATGTCCCCAAAAAAAGGTCATAGTCATATACTTTTAAATTGCTGCCTGTGTACTTTTAAAACAGGTACCGTAAAATGGGGTAACTTTGATAATTTTGTACTGTTTTATTATAATTTTACTTTTTATTTTATGGATAACTTCTGTAGTATTAACAATAAAATTACAAAAATTAAATCATAGTTATAGCTAATTATCCTCAATTGTTTAAAATTTTAATTTTTAAATTTCTGATGTTATCTTCTGAGATATTAATCTTTTTAAAATGCTATCAATGTTTTTCACGTTGTGGGAAACTTTGATACCTACATTTCGGAATGTGTTATCAAAGTTACCCCATTTTATGAAAAAAATATTAAATTGTCGTGGTACTATGGTGAATAAAAATATCATATTATCAAAGTTACCCCATTCTACGGTATCTAAATGCTTTTAAATTTTAAATAACGATAAACGCAAAAATTGTATAACGTTTTAATTATGAATAACGTTAAACGCAAAAATTGTATAACGTTTTAATTCTGAATAACGATAAACACAAAAGTTGAATAACGTTTAAATTTTGAATAACGATAAACTCAAAATTTGTATAACGTTTTGATTGTAAATAACTTAAAACAATATTTTTTTTTCAAATGCAAGCCCTGCCACAAACTATTTAAATATGTATACAAATAAGCATGTAAAAGTATATTAAGACTAAAAATAAAATTTTTTTGTTTAATTATCGATAGGTGCTATAGATTTGAAGCACATTAGAATACAAAAGATTCCGAAATCTGGTTCATCGAATTTTAACTATAAATCGTACCACTGACTGGTACTTATGGCGAGTTGTGATGCAGATGGTATATTTACAACAATTGATGTTGGTCAGGCAGGGAGAAATAGTGACGGTGGAGTGTTTAGAGCTTGTCGTTTAGGCCGATGGTTGGATATAAATGGTCTTGATATACCAACAGGCATAACGACCAAGGTGGTATACAAATGTTTCCATACTATTTTGTCGCGGATGAAGCTTTTCCTCTTAAGTTATATTTGATGAGGCCTTATCCACGTTTATATGCAGCAGTTAATGCGCATTGATTTAATGCGCATTAGGGCGCGGGTTTATATGCACCAAAAATATCAAGATTAGATGTCGAATTAAATTTAAGTTAATGCGATTGTTTTTTAGTCCATGTTTTATACTTTGTATTCCATGACCAAAACAATTATCATACTTTTTATCACAGTGCTATCAGCTATCTTTCAATATTAATAACTTAAATTTCTGTTATTTCAAAATTTGTGACTTGTTCCTATTTTTTTGAAGATTTTGTAATTTAGTAACACAATTACTTAATTTTCATCACGATGATAAGTACGAGAAAAAAACGAGTCATTTGGTCGAACACTGCTGTCAATACGATGATAAATATTTTTGGAGAAAAAAAAATCATGGAGCATTTGGACGGATCACAATATCGGAATGAAGATATTTTTAAGATGGTTGCTAATGAATTAAATAAGCAACTTATAAGTGAATACACTGTCAGTGAAGTAAGTACACAATTTTAGTGATAAGCTTGGTACTTTTAGTCAATGACTACCAAATACTCATTCCATTTGACCCACTGTCTTAAATATATTATATATCATTCTGCAACATGTTATTTTATTACACATTTTATATACTTTTTAGGTAAGGATTAAATGGAAATCTTTGAAAAAAATGTTCAAGGAAATGCAGGTAAAAAATAATACCAGTGGGCACAACAAAGTCACTCATAAATGGTATGATCGCCTCAGTGATCTAATCGGTCACAGAGCCATATCTCAACCGATGGCTAATGGAGTTGATTCAATCTTAGACTTAAACAACGATTCAGTTCTTGAAACTTCCACTCAAAATGTTATCGAAGACCCTTTAATTGAGGAAGATCAGTCAATTTTTGCAATGCCGGATACTAATAATACTGCGGATGATGCCTTAACCCCAGAGATGACTGGTAAAATGCCCAAAGTCAGTATGAGACCACCAAGAACTGCTCCTTACAAAAAATCATTGAAAGCATTTTCAAAAGACATTGCTGAAGAGGCCAAACAACTGCAAAATAACTTTTTTGTTAAACAAGATCAACTAATGGATACATTTTTTTCAAAACAAAAAAAATGGGAAGAAGAAGTCTTAGAAAAAGAAGAGGCAAGAGCAGTAGCTGATAGGATTTCAAACGAAAACATTATGAACAACTTGATGGCAGTTCTTGCCAATCAATCTCAATATCCAATCCAGTACCCATATTATCCAACTTCTGATTATCCCCCCTCAAATACACAACAATAAACTATCGTATTCTAACCACTACAATATTATTTTAAGATTGAGTAATACATAACATATTATATTAGTTTATATACACTTATAGAATTTTTAGTATTAAGTTTTAAGTATTAATGTATAAGTTATGAAGGCTATTCAGGCCATTGTTATTATTATTTTTTTTTTTTTCATAAAAAGGCTTTTATATTAATTGTTATTTATTCATTACAAGGAAAGTTACCTGTGTACTTTTAATTTGCTTTGTTGTTATTTATAATATGTGTTTATGCTAAGCATTAAATACATAATAAACACTAATTGTTACTTAATACTAAATTAGAAATTAGAAATGTATAAATTAATATTAGATGATCATATTAATGATTTTAGGTAGATATGGACACATACCGGGCTGTTCAAGGCATTGTTATTATTATCATTATTTTTTTTTTTCACAAAGAAGATTTAATATATTTTTTGTTTTTAATTTATTACGGAGGAAAGTTACCTATGTATTAATGAAGATGTTTTGAAGCTAAATAAAACACAAATGTTATAACATTTAAATAAAAAACAATAATTTTTATTAATTTATAAATTGTGAATACAAGATGATCTTAATGCATAAGTATCAGCCATATAATTTTTTAAATGTTCTCTTATAATGTACATTGAGTTAACATTTTCATTCCTATATGTCAATAGCCTACTGTTAGGTTGTGGAAACATAGCATTTGTTGCATTCACACTTCTCAACCAAGATGAATTAAAGTCTTCATGTTTTCTCTCAACAATGTTATGTAAAATTGCACAAGCTGAAACCACTTTGGGTACAAATGAGTAATGTATATCTATTCTTTTCTGAAGACAACGCCAATGTCCTTTCATTCGACCAAATGTATTTTCTACAGCCATTCTAGCTGAACTTAGATAAGTATTGAAACTATCTTGTTCATTGGTTAATTTACCAGTGTATCCTAACATAAACAAAAACATAAAATATTATTCAGTTTAGTAAAAATATATTATAAATAAGATAAAATATGCCCAGCAAGGGTGTACCCAGGAATTTTTTATTTGGGTCTGTAAAGTAATTATCATTCTGATGAAAATAGTTCAAACAAAATGAGAAAACCCATCCATTATTAGCTCATAATATTATATTTAATTGTATTAGAAATAACATAAAACAAAGATATTTCCAAAATACTATATTTATCTCAAAAATTTTTATATTTGATCTTTTTACCTTTCATAATCCAGGGTAGTAGAGGATATGCAGGATCGCCTAATATCATTAATGGTACATCAATTTCTTGTATTTTACGCATTTGAGTAGGGATGAGCATATCCGCGTTTTTAAATAAGTTTGAATCTTTTAAAACAAAAGCATCATGGCAACTCCCTGGATGTTTGCAGCATATATCTCTAATTCTATAAATCAAATTATCAAAATATGCACCAATTAAAATATAATCACATTAAAATATCTATTAATTATTAACTGATATTCATGGTCTACAACGGCTTGTAAAATAATTGATGTCCACCCTTTACGATTAACATAATCTAATCTGCCATCTGCTGGTGCCATAATAGGAATATGTGTTCCATCAATCATTCCCATCACCTATAGGTTAAATATTATTTTAAACTAAATACTTAATGAATAGCTCAAGTAAATGGAACCTAAATCACACAAGTATTGATGTACCTATTTAATTATTTGAAATCTAAATACCTTTTTTAAAATATTTTTGAAATTTTTGAACTATGAATAATATACTATTATACTAATATACTAATATACTATAATAAATATATAAGTAGGCACTTCATTTACAAAAAATTCATTAGTTTTTCTTCTAGGGTTTTGAACCGGATTTTGTAGATTTTTGGTATCAGAATTAACTACTTACGTGGAACTTTGTTTTAAATGTTCAATACTTAGCAATAAAATACCAGAGTATAGGTATAAATTAAAAATTAAATATTTATTAATAGATTCAACTGTACGCTTACATTAACACAAATTTAATGTATTTTAGATACTGAGTGGAACGATGAATGTATTGATTTTACAATCATATTTATTTGAATATTATAGTCCAGTGAGTTAGACATTTATTTATTACATAAGTTGCAAATACCAAAGAAAAATTACAAGTGGGTATGACACTTTTGTTATATACATGAACTTTAAAATTCCTGTATCCTGTCTGCCACTGACTAGTGACTACAGTATACATGAGTATTCATTAAAATTTCAGGGGAGTTAACATTGTATACATCAATGTGAGCAAAAGTTCCCACATACCAAAATAACTTTATATTTTTTTTTTGGGGGGGGGCTAATAGTACATTTGTGGCTCTAAGGCCCCCCCCCTATTTGCGCCAATGCTACAGTAAAAACTAAAAGGGCATCTAAAATATTTATGAACCGGGGCCTCAAATTTGTAATTGGGGCACTGTATATTGGTACCTAAATTATTTTATAATTTTACATTTTGAAATTCCCGCGAAAAAATTAATTCGCATTAAAGCGTTTACATGCATTTCTAATCCGGAGTAAGAGTTAATTCGATTTGACGAATCGAATTAACTAATAATGCGCATTAGTTCAGATGCGAATTAAAATGCGTTTATATGCACCCAACTCCCGGATTAACTCAATGCGCATTAAATCAATGCGCATTAACTGCTGCATATAAACGTGGTAATCTAAAATCAATTATTCTACACCGTTATTACTTTGTTTCCTTTAAAAACACGGTCACAGACTCACATAGGTATAATCTTATATTGTTTAAAAAAGGAAGATAATAAAATAACGATTAATTGTTATTGTTAAACTGTTTATTTCATGATAATTCATTTTTATTTTTAATTGTATGTTACAATCGTAAATAATTAATTTATAATAAATTTAAAACTAATAAAAATAATAAATAATTACAATAATAAAAATAAAAAAATAATTACAATAATTATGAAAGATCCAGGAGTTATACAATTAAAGTTTAGTAAAATAATTACACATTTACACGTCACATTTACATAGGTATACACTTAATATCTAAATATGACTCAGAATTTTTAATTTTGCTAATTTAATTTGTTGAGATGTAGTTGAAAATGTTTTTGAAGTCCTAAAAATTTTACATATTAATAATTTTTCTAAGATAAAAACGTAATGATCGGCGCACTTATTATTTTTTTCATCGATCCAGTTTGATATTAATTCATCCTTTTTTAAAACTGTCAATAAAGTAGATCTTAATTTTTTCTTGTGTTGAAGTTTCTGAAATGTTGTTTCAAATATTGACAAAGTACGATCTATTACGTGATTTAATTGATCCGACGGCGCCATGAGTCCTGTATGTTTTTCGATATCAGAATAATTTTTATGAATTAACAGTATTTGATTCTTATCACTCAAACTTTTTTCTACTACCTATTAGATTTATCTTACATTCGATGCAATTAAATTTTTTAATACATTTATAAGGTAGGTATCCCGAAAAATATGTCACAGAACAATCTTCTAACGTAATAGATTCATTTATTTTTTTCGTGTTACATTTTTCTAATTTTATTTTTGTGGGCGAAGAAGACGAAGACGAGGATGCTGTGTCCGAACACGATTCTGACCCTTCATTAATAGTTTTGTCAGGTGTAATAACATCTTGCACTAGGGCAGGATTGTCTATATTTTGACTACTTTCACAGTTGGTACCTTTTGAAGTGATTAAGGAAAACACGCATGTACTTCTAAATGAAGTTCTGATAGTTCTCGCCGTAGGATTTTTATTATATCCGCCTTTTTGTCGGAAAATTGAAAAAAGGTTTTCTAGTTTATCTTGATTTAATCTATTTGTAAATAGAAACTGTTTATTATTATTTTTCGATTCATCGTCAAAAAAACTCAACACTCCGTTTATAGTTTGAGTGAATCCGCTAAAGCACGGTGGCCGAGTTATTTTGCCTTTCATATTAATTTTGTAAAGGTCATTGAAATAATTTTTTGAATTTTCTAGAAATTGTTTAACTACACCTGAATTGGTTAATGCACAATTATATGGATTGTCACTGAATAAATTTCTACTGTTTAGACAGTCAAATAGATTGTTCAGTTTTACTTTTTAATTCGGCTGTAGATATACATGTTCGTAA
Source organism: Macrosiphum euphorbiae (assembly GCA_949089665.1). NCBI lineage: Eukaryota > Metazoa > Arthropoda > Insecta > Hemiptera > Aphididae > Macrosiphum > Macrosiphum euphorbiae. The sequence goes on along the minus strand of CARXXK010000002.1, from coordinate 4,070,744 downwards.
AGCAGATGCCATTGAGTGGCTAAAAATTTGAGTAGCCAATTTAACGTTCATTTTCTGAAATGAATTTGGATGTATATGAGCCTCTGTTATTTTAAGTAGAGCGTTACTTTTTTATTTTTTTATCAATGTTATAAGTTGCTATGACATCGTTAAAAGATATTATTTTTTCATTTTTTTTAAATGTGTTTCCTATTAAATTATTTCTTACACTTTTCAGGAGATGAGGTGTATCAAATAAAGAAATAATTTTATTTTCATTTACATAAAAATAAGGCTTATTTTCCGTGACATTTAACGACTTCAGGGCACTTTGGTTATTCGACCCTTGATCACAAATAATAACTTTGGGTAAAATACCAATATCAAAAAGTTGTTGCAATACATCGATGATAAGGTTTTTTAGAACTGCATGTTTAACGGCAGAATGAGCAAGAAAATAAGTAATTGGGATTTTCCAGGGTGAATATATACCTCTTGCCATGAAGACTAAACAGCTATTCGCAGTGTTACATGTCCTTCCGAATCTACCCAGATCTTCGTAACCTTCTATAAAATCGAAATCTTTAGAATATTCTAAAAATTCTTTTATTGAAATTTCATCAAAGGAAATACTACAAGCCTTTTCTTTGTACTCCTTAAACTCAAATTTTTTTTTCAAATGGGTCATAAATATTTTATTAAAACCTGGTAAAAATTTGGATTGACCAATCCAACCTCGGACTGTCGACGGACCTGGTAGGTTAAGGTTTTGTAATCTTAAAAAATTATATGTTGCTGGTGATTTATAAAACATTGTTAATGCTACATTTTTTTCTTCGGTGGTCCATTGGCGACGTTTATTTCGTAACTGCATAGTAACAATAGCTCTTGAATTATTGGACCGAAATTTATGTGAGGAAATCAAATTATTTAAATGGTTACGGTTTTTTAAATTATTAATTCTGTTTTTCAATTTGGAAATGTGTTTTTTTTTATTTTGCATTTGATGTTGTTGAGTAAATATTTTTTGTTTTAATTTTTTTTTCCTAGGAGTATCATCGTTTATAATATTATAATTTTGTTTTCTCTTTGGGGTAATGGGACTAGGCATATCAATTATATTGGATATATCGGTTGTAGTATATTTTGAAGGACTAGGAAATACTAGCTCAACACACTCTGTATTTCTGACTTTTGTGTAATCTTTTTTAGGTTCTTCAAATCTAATGGGAGTTGTAGGCAAAAGTTCGGAAACAACCAGTCCAGCACTCAAACTACTTCCTACAATTAAAATAAAATAAAATATAGATTGTTATTTTACAACATGAACTAAATTTATTTAGAACTCATTTTGTTGTTGTTTTTACTCCAAAATAGTGTTAAAATGAGAGTGATATTTTACAAAGTATATTTATGATTAGGTAATAATCACGAGCATTTATTTCCGAAAATAGTTAAACCAAAAATTATGTTTTAAAAACATTTAATTTTGGCTGTTTGAAAAATGAGCACCTCCCATCAGCAGATAGTTTCGGAATTTTCACCCGAAACAGCTTAGCCCCCCCCCCCAAAAAAAAAAAAACTTCTAGAAGCCATCTCAATAATCTGAGTAGAATAAAGTTATTTAATTGAAAAAATATGCATTTGAGGTTTGAGCCCACCCTAATAAATTTGTTGTTTGTTATTTAATTGCAACAAAATAAGAAAATAGTACTCACCACTCGATGTTGGTTGGTCAATAATGTCATTATATTTATAAGGAATAGCTGATTTTATTAATTTTTTTGAAACCTGGTTCATAAATGAATCTGGTGAAAAGTGCTCCTGGCATAAATACCGATTATAACACTTTTCATCGTCAATCGAAAATAATTTTATGTTTCCTAAATTTAAAATTATATTAAATTAAAAAATGTTCATAAAACTTGCATAAATAATATTTACTTAAAATATACCGGAATTAATTTTCCACGTTTCTAATCTACTATCTTTTGGAAAACGGTAAAATTTTAAATTAGGAAATTTACTGGAGGATTTACCGCAGTTAAAATATTGGCACGTACTACCACCAGGCATTATAAACTCTTAAGAGGACGCTACACGTAAAGCGAAACGTATACAACAGCCGAGAGAACGCGCTGTTAAGTGTTTTGGCGATCCGCAAGCGCGCGGCGTTGAAGTCACGCCCACTACTCATAGTCTGTGGCACTGCTCATTCAGCGCGTCTGGCCGTTTCGGGAGCGCCGATTATTATTTCTTGAACGGTCGACCACGACGGATCGCGTCAATATAAATTTCACACACGTAAACGCCGTGGTATTATTTTTAATATCCGTGCGTATCCATTCGAACTTTTTTTTTTAAAAGCCGCTGCTTACCTAAATATATGTAGCAATATATATATAGTAAATACGATAATACAACATAGCTTGATTTGTAGTTATTGAATTATTACTTATTCAAATATAATTATATAAAAAGCTACAATATTACTTATTGTGTGTGTCAATTCTTTTTGAACAGAAACATATTATTTTTTATTTAAAAAAAAAAAAAGGTATTATAAATTAAAACAATTTTGTTTCAATTGCTGGTTTTATTGCCACAATACCTATAATAATATTATGGAATATTTACACAAATAAAAAAACATTTATAATTTTAACAGAAGTAGGTGTTATTATAATTTGTTATTTTTTTTTTTGCATTTAAAATATGTTTTGGTTCTCTTATATCAGAGATACTTATTCGCTTTCCATATAGAGGGTCTATGATTTCGGGTAATAAACACTCAATATAAAACCTAAAAAAAATATAATAATATATTATATTACCTAATATATGTATAAAATGTAATATATATATATATTTAAATTTAAACATTTATTGTTTAAATCACTTACAATTTTAGTTTATCGACCATTTTTTTCTGCCAAAAAGATACATCAAAATAGATTTTTTCAACATTAGTCCAATTGGGCGTGTGTATGACAAAATAGCATACATTTCTTCTTGTGACCCGTAATTGACCCATCACTTGGTAAAAGTATATATGGTCATTTTTAAGTAAAATATTGCCTTGTTCGTTGATGGTGCAATATGATAGCTTAAAAATACAATTTTATGAAATTTAAAAACATCATTGCGATTCTAGACTATGTATTAATTAATAAAATTGTACATATTTTTCCATAAAATATTTAAACTTATTCGATTTTAAACAAAGTATAAAGAATGTATTATTTTATACATAATAAGAAATTTACCAATTTATTTTCCACTGCTTCAATGGCACTCTTCGTATTCTTTGCTACAAATGGACACTTAATTTCTAGTATTTCATCATCATCTATAACCCATCTTGAACAATCCAATATAATATTTAAAGTTAAAAATAGTATTATGAATAAAAATAAATAATTTTTAGTTTTACCAGGGCTTGCAGCCAAATAAGGGAATTCTCGGTCAATAAACAAACCACAAGTACGTACGGTCAACCCATTCAATTCTTCAAACTGTCTCCTAGCATGAGGCTCCATTTCAATACCATAGCTCATTGATTTACACATTGTCGGATACTTATATGAAATGTTATGGACTTTGATTTTACAGCTAGTGTTCTCTCTCATTTTACATATTTCTCCAAACTTAGACGCTGTTAATCTTTTTCGACGCTCGTTTCTCCATGCATCGCATTGACTTTGGCCTCTAGTTATTTGTTCAACCTCGTCTATGTCGACATCATTCAGTTTTTTTAAAAATGCGGTTTTTTTTTCAGCAAAAGCTTCTGGGCTGAGACTAAAGAGGTCATCCAAAGGCTCTGCTAAGCCATAGTCTTTGTCCGGCGCACTAGATTTTGTTTTCGGTTTGGATCGTACCACTCCCGCAGCGAAAAGTTTTCGTCGTCTCATTGTTGTGTTACTTCGTATCCGGTCTATATTATTTGAATATTTTTTAGCAAATTTTCCTATTATAAATATATTTTATTATTACAATGTACAGGTACTTATGTATAAATAAATACTTTTAAATAATTTACCGGGTCTCTTTAACATAATTTTCTTGTTTATAGTTCGTATGTAGTTTCCTGAATTATGTGCAATAATAGCAGCATGGACCCGTTTTGATAATTATTAGATTATGTAAAATTAATTCGCTTGCCTCCGATATGCTTATTAATAAGGGAATTAAACTGCTCACATGGATTGTTATCGACATCCTCTAACAAGCTATCAGAGTTTATTTGCAGCCTATACACTATGTTTCGGAATTCAGCCATAAAACCCGATTTTTCTGCCTCAGGAACAAAATTTATTTTACCAACTTTTGGCCCCGTACAAAAGTATGAAGCACAACTGTCGTGTTGACCAAAACGGTGGTATGGAGCGTTTGATATGTCTTTTCTAAGCCCTAAAAATATTGTTCAAACAAAATTAAAAACAAGGAAATATGAAATAACTATAAAAATGTTTAATGAAAATATTTTTTAGTTATTATATAGTTTTAGTTTTATAAATGTTATATTTTTGTGTGTGTATAAATTTGGTAATTCCAAAATATTCATAAAATTTGATATATTTTTTTTTATGTTCACCTGTTGTTTTTTGCTGAAGTGTCAAATCCGTGCTCAAATGATATCTAACTGCTTTCCTAATATCAGACCGAAATCTCAGAGTGTTGTTTATTATAAAGTTACGTATGATAATGGGATATTCTGTTCTTTTTGAAAGGACACTCAATTTCGTCATATAATTTCGCAGTAGATGATTTCTGCATTCAATTTTTTTAATTTTGAAATCTGGTCCATACGGCATAACTTCGTTTATTCGTTTGGTGACGCTACTGTCACCGTCGCCTGAAAAATATAATTAATATAATATAGAAAGTGGAAAATATAATTTCTTGAAAAATATAATTTACCAATTAATTTGTTATATTTTAAATCATGCATACTCATGCTGTTAAGAAATCCTTCCATTATTCCGTCCGCTTCCATTGCCGTTGATGCTTTATTCCAATTCAAAAAACATTTGTGAGTTGGTACGTCTATATTTAAATTATTCGCCCGTTCACAAACGGAACAGTACCGATTGCGAATTCCAACAAATAACACCTTTTTGGTGTTATAACCTATAATAGTAGCCTGTAAAATTATTTAAAATTATATTATTAAAACAGGTACCTATACGAGATAACAAAATAATTTATAAATTTACACAATTTTAAATACAGCTAGGTACAGGTAAAAAAGATGTAAAAGCTTTGAATTTTTTTAAATCAAATTTAAACGAAATTTGTCAAAATCATGATATTTTTTTTATAAATAATGATAAAAACTGTTGTGCTCGGACAAAAATTTTGAATTCAAATTAAAAACATAATTTACAGTGACCTACTTAATTATGATAATAAATAATAATAGGTACAAAAAAATAAAATCTATTGTTTCTTACCGCTCCAGAAAATGAGTTATACTTAGTTTTATACGATCTTTTTGACCATTGGCCATCTGTTACTACAGTGCATAGCGGTGTACCATTTTCATCAACATTACCACTGTTGATGGCAATTTGCCTTTCTTCATTACCAGCTTTTATCATCTCATCAAAACCCGTTTCTTGAATAGAATTGCTCATAACGGACAAATTTTTTAAATAAGATACTGTTGATAAAGAGGGGAGTTCTATAGATGCCGACAACTCAATAAGCTGTGTATGTCCAATACCTTTAAAATATAAATAATTAAAACAAATTGAAAATAATTTTAGAAAAATAATTTAATTACCAATTGCTAAACTGCCATTTACAATAGCTTTATTGATGGGCAGATATTTATCTTTATTCTGAATATTTTCAGATGTAAAAGATGAACTCTTATTACACATTTTACACCGAAAACTAAATACGGACAGGTATCCTTTATGACATTCTGATTGAAATGCCATATCCAAAAATGAACAGTCAAAAGGTTTATGTCGACTATTTTGTATTTGATCAAACAAGTGTTTGATATCCACAATTCTCCGGCCTTCAAGACTTCTATAATAATTGTATAAAAAAAAATACAACTAAATGTTGAAATCGCAATAAAAAACAATGACATACTCAGAAATTGTTGGATTATCCTCAATATTATAATCAGTATCCAAACCATATTCCAACAATTCGGATCCATTTTCTTGACCAAATCCAAATGACGATTCAACTACTTTCTGCCTTTTACTTTGTGGTGTACTAGTATTTTCAGGAGCAAACAGACTTACGTGTTTCTCAGCGGTAAAAATTTGTGAATCACTATATTAAGTTTTTAGATTCAGAACAGTGATGAATGTACTGATTTTACAATGATTTATTTTTTATTTTTGAGATTCTGAACGGAGCTAAGTGATGAATGTATTGATTTTACAATTATGTGTATTTTTTTTTTCTTTGTGTCTGTCATTACTTTTTAAAGCAGTAATACCTAGTGATTTAATTTTTGACTTCAGTAACTTTTGTAAAAGGAACTTGTTGGTACTTTGCGGATTGTCAACAATTAAAATTCCCAATATAGTTTTCAAAAGCGCCGGGAAAAACAACATGAAAATTAAGGAAAAGCGGGAATTTTTACGCAAAATCGAATTTACACAAAATCGATTTTGCTTTTTGGTGTAAATCTAAATTTTTACTGGTCGTTTATAATAGCATTTTCAATACACGATAAAATGTTCAAAATATTTTCATTTATTTTGAAGTGTTCAGGAACATTTTCTGTTTCCAATTTTATTAGTTTTTTAGATTCTGAGTGAACGTTGAATGTATTGATTTTACAATGATGTGTGTTTTTTTTTTAATTTTTTTTTGTGTCTGTCATCACGTTTTAGGACAGTAAAAGTGCTTGGATTTTCTTCAACAGTATCTTTTCTGATAGGAAAGTGAATTTAGTTGGTACTTTGGGGGGTCAAAAGTTAAAATTTCCCAGTAGTTTTCAAAAGTGCCGTGAAAAACAAAAGAAAAATTATGGAAAAACGGGAATTTTTACGCAAAATCGATATTGGTTTTTGGTGTAACTTTAAAACAAATGAACGTATATACATGACATTATCACTGGTTGCTTATATTTGCATTTTCTATACACGATATTACGATAACATTTTCAAAATATTTGGATTTATTTTGAACTGTTTAGGGACATTTTCAGTTTTCAATTTTATTAGTTTTTTTTTTTATGAATATCAATTAAAATGTATTTGTTGAGTAAAAATACTTGAAAATTTAATACAAGGCTCCTACTATATTGCTTCAAAGGCAGATGAAAAATATTAAAAATTCTTAGTCACAGTTTTTTTTTATAAGCATTTCAAGTTCAAAAATTGAAAAAATATGGAAAAATCACGAAAATTAGCAAATTATTTTGAGTTAAGAATTCGTAAAAATTTTTCTTTTTAAATCTAAGATTTTAAAATATAATACAAGATTCCTTATAAGGTTTTCTACATTTATCAAAAAAAAATGTCTATTAGAAAGTCAAATTACATTTTTATGAGCGTTTGAAATTCAAATTTTTAAAACATTGGATATTCACTCGATTTCTCATGCGGCGATTTCCTTATTTTGTTGTAATTCAAAAACGAATAACTGTAGATACATGAAAATTTTACTGAATGTTTATATTTTCATTTTTGGATGTAAAAAGGTAGTACGGGAGCAATCGTGTTACAGGCATTATAGTGACCTACTCTATGACCGAGGTCCACTGATATACACTATACAGCAGGTTAACTTCCCCGGTTTTTACATATTGTAAATCGTGTAGGTATACTTGAAGTTATTATTATTATATTATATTTAAGATTAGATTTACATATACTTACGTAGATATAGACAAAACATTACTTTGAATTATATTTGAAGTCACCAGATTTGATCCGTTTTCCGCGAGTTGTATACTAATAAATATCAAATATCATAATATAGGTATGTGATTGGTATTTATAGTATTATGTATGGGTAAAATATTTTCAAATTGAAAATTGAATACCATATTTGCTATACAATAGTTTACAAATGACTAATTAGTAATTTAACATATTTTTTTTTTAATCACAACAAAAAAACATATGAACACATATAAAATTAAATTTTCGAGTTTGTAAATAAATTACAACTTACTCGAAAATATCAATGTTGGGCTCTTCTAGGCTCAAATGTTGCAGTATTTCTCTTTAAAATCATAAAAAAATAATCATGATGGGTATTTAAGTTTGAAATTTTATAAACAGATGATAGTCGATAGACAACTAATTAGAAAATATATACTTACATATTATTATGCCGATTTTTTTTAGCCATACCTGCCATACTTAACCGGGTCTTCATATCTAATTTACGCTGTCTGTTTTTTTTTTAACAGTACGTGCTTTTTTGTACGGAGACATAATACAAAATCAAGTTCACAGCGCAGTAGAAAATGCCAAGTAAAAGTTAAAATAATGTAAAAATAATAAAAGCACATTGACATCGAATGTTTGACGTTAACTGTTGGATGTACAGGTCACAATGAATTAATAAATTCATATTTTATAAAATAATATAATACGGAATTATAATATTATCGGCAGTATTATTATTATTATTAATGTTTTCGTATCGACGATTTGGATATTTATAAACTATGCGGGCATGCGATAGATAGCTATTTTCGACCCTTGGTGCGGTACGGTGCGTATGCGCGCGGTGTAGGTGTATGGGTACGTTTTTAGAACGCTGCCGCTAGAGTAGCACTGGCAGCACTATACGGGACTATTACATGTTACAAATACGAAATATTTTTCAAAAACATATCTCAGGAGAATCAGTCTCATTTGGGTTACACTTATCGTACAAAATCCAACTTTCGTTAGCATAAAGGTAAGAACTAGTGCTGGACATCAAATCCGGATAAATCCGTATCCGGATTACCAATCCGGTTTGAAACAACCGTCATTAATCTGTTTATCCGGATTAAAAATTATCAATCCGGATTATGATACCAATCCGGATTTTGATATGAATCCGAATTAGATAATTCAATCCGGATTCTGGTCTAAAAATAAAAATTCGTTTTTCTTATAAAAGATAAGATAATTATTGAGTAAATTTATTATTATAACCAGATGACGGGAATTCCGTTATTTTTAAATTATTAATTCAGCTTTATAAATTAAACTCGTTACTCGGATTTCCCGATTCAATCCGTAAATCCGGAGATCGGATTGAATTCGTTAATCCGAAAAACGGATTGAATCCGCCAATCCGGATTCTGTATTTCAATCCGTGATCCGGATTAGGCAAGCCAATGTCCAGCACTAGTAAGAACATTGTCTGTGTTCCTATGTTTTATTTTTTAGATAGCATTAACATAGTAATAATTATTAAATGTTGAATATTTAGTTTTTTTATACTTTTCTACAATCCATAAAAAATTATTGAGTTAAGTTATAATCATAATAAAACATAGGAACACAGATAATATTGTTATCCTTAAGTAGTCAAAATTTGATTTTTGTGCGATACCTACAGCCCGAAGGAGAGCGATTCTCCTAAAACATGTTTTTAGGTAGCAAAAATGTGTGTGTAGCGTCCTCTTAACATTAAAATTTAATTTAATTATAAGAAATTATTTTTTTTTTAATGTCAACAATATTATTACTAGAAAACAGTCTGTTGTTCAACTCAACTGTAGTACCTATATACCTCTGTAACAAGTCACAATAGTCACATGCGAATAATGTCAGCACAGCGACGATTACGATATAATAATATAAAATTGTGATCGCCCGAACGATACAATAATAATACAATGATATTGATAAATTAACGGGCCCATACGATAACGTTTCATAACTTGAGTTTATAAATACTTATTTATACTCATGATTACGCCGCGGCTGACGAATGACGATGTAACCACTTCCCGCTATTCATACTATGACGGGGAACACCACCTTTGCCGTCAGCGACTACAGCGCTCTATTGTGGCTGAGGTCGTAAAACTGGTCGCCGTTATAATATACAGTACTGCTTATCTGTATATTCTAAAATCAATGATATTATTAATAAATACATAAGTATCATTTATATTCTACTTTTTTAAACTTTATTCTATATATATTTATTTACTATTGTGCTTAATGTTATGTATATTAAAATTTAAACTTTATTGTGTTTAAAATGTGTGTAGTAAAAAATGTAGTAATTAATAAGTGGAAAATTACATTTTTTTTTTTTTTACTTTATTACGACCATGACGAAATAACAAGGTATGATCACAACTTTGTGATACGCATTAAATCTCTATTATCAGAAATAAGAGTGGGAGTCATCCTCGGCATTTCATTGGTCCTTGATATTATGCTGTTAAATTATAAATTATAATCGATTAAAAGTTTTAAAAAATATAGGTATGCGTAAGTAATTAGTATTCAGGCCCTATTATTTGTAAAATTTCGGACTGCACATTTCATTTTATTCTCGCTACCATCTTAGAAAAAGGAATGTATTACATAATACATATTACATATATATATATATTATATACTATAGGTATGTATATAATAATTTAACAATGCAATTCAATAAAACAACAAAATACTTATCTTTTAATAAAAATCATAAAAATTAAATAGCATAATATAATAATAAAAACCTTAACTTAACTTTTTAATAATTAAAATCATAACAATGCATATTACTTTCTTGATTTTTCATCAAGTAAGTATGGTAATTGAAATGAAAAAAGTCTGAACTTTGAAAACTTCAAAAATTTGTGTTAAATAGGAAAATAATAAAAATGTAACTCAGTAATGATAAATAGGTGGGTAATTTAGCTAGCTTTAATATAAAATATTAATAAGAGAGATTTGATATCACACCCAAGCGGTATACCCAATTTGAATCCATAAAAGCATTCGCGTGAACAGTCCCAAAATTTCTATTTTTTAACTTTTCTCCTAAACTATGATACCTAGCTAGAAAGTTGTTTGATAACTCACTAAAAACGGTTTATCAGGTAGATCAGGTAGGTAGGCACTAAATGTGGAATTAAATATTTTTTTTAAATTATTTAATTTTTCTCAGGTAAAAAAGAAAAAAAAGAGTTATTTTCTCTAGATTTTCATTTAGCGAGTTAGATCTCTGAAACTGGAGAACGGATTTTGTTGTTTGGGGTCTTGTTAAATTCACATTTGATAAGAAATGCAGTGAAGATTTTCAGAACTATACCTCCAATCGTTAATTCATTACAAAGCTGTAAAGATGAAAAACATCAAAAAACACCCAATAAAATTTGTTTTATTTTTTTTTATGTTCTGTAGTGAATGAACTATTAAAGATAAAGTTCTGCAAATCTTGACTGCACTTTTCCTAACCAATTTGAATCTAACAAGACCAAAAACAACGAAATCCGCTCTCCGGTTTCGGAGATCTATGTCACTAAATTAAAATGAAAATTTTTTTTTGTGGGGCTGTTCACGCCAACATTTTTCTGGATTCATATTGTTATACCGCCTGGGTGTGATTAAATCAGTTAACAAAGTCCCTGACTTGGCAATTTTGTTTTGTAGAACGTAGTGCACACACGTTCAAATCGTAGTGCACACTTGTATATTCGTAGTGCACATAAAAATAGGGCCTGTTAGTATTATAACTTACATAATCATGATTTATTATAATAAATAATAATTATACTATTTAATGTAAATTTAAATGTTTTAATTAAAAAACTATTTATTGAAGATGTATTATACAAATACAATATAATATAATAATATAATATAAAACTAATTTCATGGCTATTTGATAAATTTTTGTTTTTTTCGTGTTTCTACTTTTTTTTTTTGATATTTATCTGAAATTAATTATTTGTTAAGATTATTCATTCTTATGAATGCCAGTGTCCTAACTAGACAGTCAATAACTTCTTGCGGGATAGACAAATATTGAATTATTGGTGTCAATCTATTAATCATATTTTTCATTATCCCTTTACTTTTTGTATTATTATCACCATTCACTAATTTAAATTCAATTTCAAGAAATTTGATTGCTGCCATCAAATTGTTTGATGGTAATTTCAAACCACCTCTTGACTTGAAATTAGTCCAACAGTCTTCTGCAACATCACCATCATCTGTTTGTTTTATCAAATCTGGATATTTGCTGGCAAACCGATTACAAATATAGCCAGCTACATATTGAGCACTATCCTCTTCAAGCTCATTAAAATGTTCATTTTTTGCCATCTAAATCACATTAATTATTAATATTTACTATAGTGTGGTTAGGTAACCGAAAAAAGTTTCACGTCTGGCAACCAATGCGCCCTTTTGGATTCAGATATTACATGGGTAAACGAGTCTAAAAAGCCCGGGACACAAATTTTTCCTCCCCCCTAACGTTGTTGATAACGTTATCAATATGGCCGCCAAATTGTTGTGATGCGGTTCTACATTTTCCTATATAACTTGGGTTTGTATTTAGATATTTACCTATATTTTTAGTGATTATTAATCAGTAGAAAATTCGCTTTTTAATGACATATTTTACATTATCATTTAAGGTCATAATTTCAGAAATTTTTGTAACTTTTTTTTAAATTTTTGAATTTTATTTTGAATTTTTTAGATAATTTGCTAAATAACACGGAATCAGTTGTATTTAGCTAAAAATATGATAGAAACTTTTTTGTTCGTAAAAAAATTACCTTTCGAACAGTATATAAAACTTTGATTTTGTTCCAAACAGTCGCTGAAAATCTTCTAAAGGTGTGATTCCTTAGAACGCGTCTAGTGACGCGCGACCGGCGCGGCTGACGCGGCGCGATTCTATTTTTGGTCGCGTCGGGACTGCTTTGCCTATTTTTAAATGTGGGCGATTCCCTACAACGCGTCTGCCGCGCGCGACTGTCATGCGCGTCTACAGCCGCGCGACTCTGACCGCTCCAGAGGCAGTCGAGACGCGGTCGCGCACGCGTTTTAATATATAATAAATTATATCTACATATTATAATATTGTATGAAAATATCTTCAAAAATTACATTTTCATCTGAAGATGATAAAACGCTTGCAGAACTTGTAGGATACCACCCTTGTCTGTATGATTTAAAACACACTTTATATAAGGACCAAACAGTAAGGGAAAATGTGTGGAAACAAATTTCAAATGAAGTGAACAAGCCAGGTATTATTATTAAATTATATTATTATATAATATTTAATACTATATTATATTTTATTATATTATTATTATTAAATAGTATATTACACTTATATTATATTATATAAAATAATATATTGTATTATATTATATTAATTTATTCTTTCTATACTATAACATTGCCAAATTGAGAACGTACATTTTTAAAACTAAATTAAAATTAATATAAACGTAATGTTATGCAAAATTAATAATCAAACTGAATTTAAAATTAAATATAGGCATTAAAGATAAAATATAATCAATAGGTACTTTGATATTAAGTTATAAAACATATTTAAAAAATAATAATAAATGCTTGAATAATTTATAAAAATATTTTTCTGTTAAACATAAGACATAACATAGTGTTATCGTTTTTATGAAGTATCTGTTCTTAAAGTTTGATAATTTTGCCACGGGACTGTACCTTGTGGGGAATTGAAAAATTGTTTGAACTCATCTCTTACTATAAAGCCTTCATAATTACCATAACCTCCCGTACGCTCAAGGTGAATCATATTGTTCGGAGGAGAATCATTTGGGTCATAATTATATGTATAGTATCGTTCTGTTGTATTTTTTATTTTATATTGGTTACGTAAAAGGTTATATAGGCAGCATGCAGATAACACAAGATGATCAACAGTTTGTGTTTTTAGTGGAATAGGGGTGTAAAAAACTCTAAACACCTGACTCAGAAGTCCAAAACTATTTTCAGTAGTTCTTCTCGCCCTTGAAAGACGATAATTAAAAATTTTTTTCTCACTATCATTTCTGGATTCAATTTTCGAGTATGGTCGCATCATATGAGGGTCTAAACGAAAAGCTTCATCGCCAATGAAAACATATGGCAATATTTTGTCTGAATTTGGTACTTTGGCATCAGGAGGAAAATAATCACCATTTTTCATTTTTTCTGAGATTTTTGATTTCGTAAATATACCGCTATCACCCTCTTTGCCATAAGATCCGATGTCTACATAAATGAACTTACAGTTAGCATCTACAATCGCTAACAAAACAATTGAAAAAAAATCTTTATAGTTAAAAAAACAATGATCCGCTATTCTTTGGTGAAAAAATACGAATATGTTTGCCATCAATGGCACCTGCACAATTCGGAAAATTCCATTTTTCCCAAAACTCTTTCGATATTTCTACCATGTCATTTTTGGTTGGTGGTGGTAATAATATGGGTGTCAATCGATTGCTCAAACTTTTCAATACTAGTCTCACAATACGTGTAATATAACTTTGGGAGATGCGAAAAGCAAAAGCTAGGGACCGAAAAGATTCTCCAGTCGCCATAAACCTGTTAAAAAAAAAATTAAATTATAAAAATACTTGAATTTGTCCACAGCAATAAATATATAATATAAAAAGTATATATAGGCTATTAGTTATTACAAATTTGGTATTATTTGTAATATGAAAAATATATAAATTATTATAAATAATTAATGTTTATTAATATTAATTATATTTATATCATTACAAGACTTCTTGAATAAAAAATATAATATGTAATGTCAATAAATAAATACAGTCAACTCGCGATATAACGAATTTCAAGGGACCGAGAAAAAAATTCGTTATATCGAAAGTTCGTTACATCGAAATTATATTATACCGCGATATTTTCAAGGGACCTGTAGTTTTATTCGTTATATCGCGAGTTGACTGTATAATATACATATAGTATGTAAATTAATTGAAAGTCAGTAGCTTTAATTCGAAATATAATGGAGATAGTAGTTAAAAAAATGTATAATGAATAGTCCAGTGGTGTGGTGAACAATTTTAATTGAAGGAGCCAAATATATTTATTCCATCCACCCACCCACCCACCTAACAAAACAGGTTGTATACCAAAATTATTATATTCGCTCCCCCATAGATTGTCCCTTTATTAATACAGCCCGGAAGATAGGGTACGAGATACTACACAATTGTTAAAGGGCAAATAACAAAAAGATGCGGGTAAACGGATGTCGCTCTGCTGTACAGTAGGTTACAAGTGGGTCACTGTAATGGATGGCGTAAACTGTTAAATTTGAATTCAAGGATATAATATCAATGTATATAAGAAAAACGATTCTGAGCGAAAACGGTCAGTCAGCCTATGATATTACCAAGTATATTTGATGATATTATTGTGAATAAAGTAATTTATATATAATCTATTTACGTGGAACCTTGTTTTACATTTTCAATCCTTAGCTATAAAAGTTGAACATTTTATAAATTTTTAACTACAAAATAATAATTACAATGTAAATTTGATAAATTTTATCAAAATTTGAACTTTAAATCCTTATAAAAAAAAATTGTGCCCATGTATTTTTAATATTTTTCAACTCCTATTGTAACAATATATCAGGAGTCTTGTATTAAATTTTCACGCATTTTTACCCAACAAATAAAATTTAATTGATATTTATAGAAAAAAAAAACTAAAAAAATTGAAAACTGGCATGTCCGTAAACAGTTCAAAAATAGTCAAATTATTTTCAAAATTTTATCGTGTATAGAAAATGCTAATATAAACATTGAGTGAAATTTTCAAGTATCTAAAGTCATTCGTATTTTAATTACAATAAAATAAGAAAACCGTTACGTAAGATATCGAGTGAATATCAAATGTTGTAAAAATATGAACTTCAAACGCTCATAAAAATTTAGTTTAACTTTCTTGTAGAAATTTTTTTTTTTAATAAAGGTAGACAAACTTATGAAGAATCTTGTATTACATTTTCTAATCTTCGATTTAAAAAGAAATTTTTTTATCAATTTTTAACTCAAAATAATTTGCAAATTTTCGTAGTTTTTACGTATTTTGTCAATATTTGAACTTAAAATACTTATAAAAATACTGGGTTTTTAATATTTCTCATGTCTTTGAAACAATATAGTAAATTTGGAGCCTTCTATTAAATTGTCAAGCTTTTGTATCCAACAAATGTAAAAATTGTATTGATATTTATAGAATAAAAAACTAAAAAAATTGGACTGAAAATGTCCCTAAACAGCTCAAAATAAGTCAAAATATTTTAACAAAAAGCATGGTATATAGAAAATGCTAATATAAATATTCAATAAAAATGTCATGTATCTGCGGTCATTTGTTTTAGAGTTACACCAAAAACCAAAATCGATTAAGCAAAAAATCAACAATACATACTTTCAATCAAAATTGTACAATATTATAGATTACTAATAATCGTAAGTTGGTAACGATCTGCTGTTCATTAGGTGTCAAGTCTTTAAATATATAATAAATAATATTAGGCAAACATATTTTAGGTCCGCACCTGGGCACCACCACCACCCCCAAAAATCAACGGAGCCGCGGCTCAAAAAAATTAGCCTCGCCACGCCACTATTGAATACTGACAAACAATTTATTAAATAATAAATGATTTTTTTTATGAATTTTAATTTTAAGCTGTAATCAAAATACAATATTTTTCAACGAGTTTAGCTACTGTATATCAAATGTTACAATTTGATTTTATTTATATCATTACATTTTAATAAGTATTACTTAATTATATTGATGCAGTTGATGATTGTAAAAAGCGCTGGAAAAAAATTAAGGACACATACAATAAAAAAAGGAGAGGTAGAAAGTTGGGTACTGGGTCTGCTACGAAAGAAAAACCATCAAAATGGATTCTTGAGGATGCTTTATCTTTTATGGATACAGCAATATATGAGAGACAGTAATAATATATGATACATTTTTATTTTTTGATGTATATAAAATGTAATATAAATACTAATAATGTTATCATTATGATACTGAATAGGAGCGTAACAAATGTATCCCACGAAGGAGATGAAATTGAGGAATATCACATAAGTTCAAATGATAATAGTGTTATCACACAAATGGAGCCTGAAATTGAAAATGTATCATCAGTTTTAACTTTTGAGCCAATAGCGGTAGCAGAGAAGTCGGAGAAAGAATCAACTAGTCAAAAACGATAAAAAAAAAACGGAACTAGTCGACATTTTAAATAAAAGAAGCGAAGAAAGAATCCGTTTAATGCAAGAGCTTACAAAAACAGAAGAAGCAGAGGACTCCATCGATGTTTTTTTCAAAAGTATGGCGCTTACAGTCAAACAGTTTTCGCCAGAACTCAAAATAAAAGCAAAAATGGATGTACTCAAAGTAATAAACGAATTGGAACTTAAGAATCTAAAATCTTTGGATCAAACTGGCAGTACTTCCAATTATGTGATTCCAGAAAATCAAACTTTTAGTCCTCAAGCATTTGTTCCAATAAATTATACATCCTATTCAACACACTCCTCTGAACTTGATGGAAGTTCTTCAGAATCTAGATGGACAGAACATTTTCATAATAATTAATCATTATAATCAATGGAGCCATATTATCATAGTTTTTATGTTTATGTTTCAACAGAAGTGTTTTTTTATTTATTTATAAATTTGTTTTGTTTATTTTAAAAATGCTATAGGTACTAGCTAAATGACAGTAATGTTATTATTTTTATTTTCATTGAGACAATGTTTTGTTATTTTTATTAGTTATTTTCCTCAACTAAGTTATTTATACCTCAACTACTTAATTTATAGTTAACCTTGGTTTAAAATTTGAAACTATTTTTAATTATGTTTCTTGTTTATTCTTGTTACAGAGTATCATTACCTAGTCATAAGTATTTAGAATCAATCGATGGTTATATTTTATAATAGTGATTAGCGAGAGTGCGAGACTGTTATTCATAAACTCTCTTTTTTTAGAACATATATTATATTTCAATACATTTAAAACTAATATTATAGCACTTGAAGTTATAGAATTTGCTGATTTCGTTATTTTATATGAATAATTAAAACATTTACGTAAAAACGTATTAAAGTTATGTGTTAATCATGCGGCTGTTTCATATTTGAACAAAAAAAGCTTACCTTAAAGTTACAGCTAATTTCTCCGCCGGTGAAATAGGCTCTCTCACTCTGTTGGTGCGATTTGATTTTATGTCGTCTTCAATTAAATTAAGAACATAGTTAAATTGTTCCCAGCTTAATCTAAAAAATTCTCTGAATTTTTTTTCATCGCTAAACAAATGTTTTTCAATTAAGATACTAAAAAATCCTTCTTTTTTTCTGGATTGAAACATATCATGAACTTCTTTCGTCATGACTTGATCAATAATAATTTCTTCGTCTTCTATTTCTTCTAATAGAAGATTAATCAAAACTTTGTTACGCAACATGGTTCACAATTAAATTATTAACAAATGATCGGAAATAATCAAGACACTAGTGATCAATGCAACGTGCAAGGTTGTAATGATCGAATTAAATATGAATATAATCTAAATTCAAAATACGTGCCGCGCGTCTGTTGCGGCGCGTTTCGCAGTTAAAGGATTCCGCAGTCAGCCGCGCGGTTAAAATTTGAGCCGCGCCGCGTCAGCCGCACCGGTCGCGCGTCACTAGACGCGTTCTAAGGAATCACACCTTAAAACAATTTTGCATAGCGAGAGACTCGTTCGGCAACAATGTAGTGTAGAGGGGTTCCGAAAAGTATTAAACCGGCTTTATAACTGTTTAAGTAATTAATGTAATTATTTTAATTTTTGGTGCAAATGTAATTATATTATAGCTTTTTTTTAGGGATAACTGAAAGATAAATTTTAAACATAAAGTACAAGAATGAGAAGCAAAATAATGTACATTATTATTCCAGTTTAATATTTAAAGTTAATAATATCCATACATTTTAAAATACACTTATTTAAGATATTTAAATAAAACAAGATCTTGCTTAATTAAAATCACCAATCACTTTCGGAGCACTGTCCTTCACATACACAAAGTTTGGTACATCGTACTCCCATTTTGACACATTTACATTTCTCACTTGTGCATCGCTTGCGGCAAGTACAAGAGGTAAGTTCTACAGAGTGTTTTGACACTTCTGGAATTGTCGTCCACACAGGTTGGTATGATCCTTCTGAAGTTTGTGACCATCCCCAGTTGGTTGGCGAAGGTACTGTGTATTGTGAATCAAGACTGTTGTTCCAAATTCTTGCTTGAAAAGCAGCTCGTTTGATATGTTGTCTCAAAGCATCTGCTGTAGGAGGAATATTTTCGATTGCTCGATTTTTTCTTGTAAACAACACTCGTCTGCACTCATTGATGTTCTGTATATCTGATGTCTTATCATAAAGTAGAACAATAAAACGCTGCAACAGATTATGACATTCATCATCAATATCAGAGGTGCCTGTACAGAGCTGATTCCATACACAATCAATTTCACGAAATGACATCCAGACCTTCCAAGATGTCTTCTTGCCAATGCCACAAAATGTGGAAACTGTATCGCAACCAGTTACAGAGTGAAAAGCTAACAAATTTCTACAAATTTCAGGTGAGAGGGTAGTACAAATCTCATGAATTGGAATGAATTTCCTATATTTCCCACAACCATACTCAATCCAAAGTTCATCAATACCTAGTATCTGTGGAAACAGTGATATTGAAATAACCACTACATCTTAATTTACAGTTCGTATTAGGATGCAAGTATGTCCACTTTCCACTGCATGCTTAACATGGAGCAAGAGGCGGCCATCTGCTTCTTCGTGTGAGGCAGGTGAAATGCTTGAAACATCCATAGTGGTTGACGTGAGAACTTGGTCATCATATGTACAGACGACTTGCTTTCCCGGGTACTGCAGGTCTTCCACCATTTTCTTGGCCAGCAACTGGAACAATTGTGTTTTATTTTCGTCGACACATAGGAATTGCTTAAATTTTTTTGGTATTGCAGTTGAGTCTGATACTTTAATACTTATGCCACTTCCTCTACTTTCTCGGGTGCCTGCCTTCAGACTGTTACTAATATATCTGTCAAAAACAATATCTATTCGTGAACTATTTTTTAGTTGATTACTGAAATATGGCTTGAAAATAAGTTCATAGTATCCGGAAAATGTTGTAGCAATACCAGGATTAAGCATGTGTATTACAGCTGCTCCATCAAACATTTTGGCTGTTACAATAGGTTGGCTGTCATAAAAGCTAATGTCACATTTTGTTTGTATGCAGTCAATAATATCAGACTTATTGGTTGGCTTTCGGAGCTTTCCATCTTCTGATATAGATGGCGGGTATATTTGGTTTTCGTGAGAAAAGAAATCATCAATATTTGCATCCCGAGCTTCAGATGCGACATACAATCTACAGAACAAATTAGAGTCTTTACGCAAGTTAGCAATCTTAGACTTTGCCTTATCCGTTTTTTTTTTTATAGTCTTGAAGATTTTGATATTGGTTCTAGGAATAATTTCATGAATTGAATTTTGTACTAGATTAAGACGAGACACGACAAATTCATTATACTGTTGTAGTCCCAAAGTAAATGCTTCTGTAACACACTTTACAGCTTCGACACTTGCAATTACTTTGGAACTTCCTATTGACACCAAATCGGTTTCTTCAAACGGATTTCCATTTTCGGTAAAGACGTTAATCATTTCTTTGACATGGGTCAAAAACCTTTTCTCAAATGCATTATTATCTTCATGGTGCTTTGCACCCACGTCTTTTTCATCTTTTAAAAATGATTTCTTTTCAAATTCCTCAATTAAAGAACTGATCCTAGGGCCTGATACCATCCATTTAAGTAGAGCATTTTCATTATCAAGAATCCCAATAGCTCCACCTTCGCCCTTTATAAACTTATTATTGTGTTCATGAAGCTGGTCGTCGGATATTGCAGAAAATGGTTTAGCAGTTTTGGTGCTCGTAAAGTTGCCACGAAGAAATTCAGCATGTATATCTGGATGTTTTTCTGGAAGGTCCTGTAGAGTGCGTACGAAAACTGGCAACCAACGAGAATAGTGGACTGCGTCCAACGCAAATGTCCGTGGACATAATTGAGCCAAAGTATCGACGTACATTTTAAAGATAGATGTACGAATACTCAATATCAGTTGCACTAGAAGAGACTCCAGTTTGATAACTGTGTCCCAATACTGAAACTGAGGACATTCAGATGTTTTAGACAAAATCCACACTTCAATGCCTTCTCCGCTGGTGTTGACATTTTTTTCACATTCTTTGTTGAATGCTTGTACCTAAGCAAACTAAATATTTATTATTCAGGGCTTTCCAATTGTAAAACTATATACAAAATAACGATTAGACTCTCCTATCTATAAATACACACATGAATATTACAGTTATTTATACCATGGCCTCACGCATTAACCTACAGTGTTAGGAGGCCGGCGATCTCGTGTCAGTTAACTTATTAAAAGTTAATTAAATAACCTATTTAGATGTACTAAAGGAAGTGTAGTATAACTAAGTAAAATAAATAAAAACTACGTACCTTATTATACAGTTTTCGTTGTTAGGAAAAATGAAAAAAGTGTTTTATTCTATTTGATAACAATGATATGATATCGCTACCATATGTTTAATTAAACTAATTACTAAAGATTAACTTTCAATCAAATGCGACAGATAGCGCCTAGTAAATAGTAATTATTAGTGAAATGACATTGTTGCCGAACGACTCTCTGTGCATTTATGCTATGCAAAACTGTTTTGGAAGATTTTCAGCGACTGTTTGGAACAAAATCAAAGTTTTATATACTGTTCGAAAGGTAATTTTTTTACGAACAAAAAAGTTTCTATCATATTTTTAGCTAAATACAACTGATTCCGTGTTATTTAGCAAAATATCTAAAAAATTCAAAATAAAATTCAAAAATTTAAAAAAAAGTTACAAAAATTTCCGAAATTATGACCTTAAATGATAATGTAAAATATGTCATTAAAAAGCGAATTTTCTACTGATTAATAATCACTAAAAATATAGGTAAATATCTAAATACAAACCCAAGTTATATAGGAAAATGTAGAACCGCATCACAACAATTTGGCGGCCATATTGATAACGTTATCAACAACGTTAGGGGGGGAGGAAAAATTTGTGTCCCGGGATTTTTAGACTCGTTTACCCATATACTATCTGAATCCAAAAGGGCGCATTGGTTGCCAAACGTGAAATATTTTGATATCATTTTCAGTTAGCACACCCCACTACTATGTTTGATTGTGTGACTTAGTTATGTACTAAAATATTTTTAATTTACTTCAAATTCTCTCAGGAGATCAAAGCACTGTTCACTGATTATTGGTGTACATTCACTAACAATATTTGACTGTACGTTGGCTACTTCAGTTGGGTCATCTGTTTCAAATGTACTCAAATTCAACATTTGACTAGTCAAACACTCATTTTTAGTCAATAATCTGTTTTCGAGATCAACCTGTGAGTTTGTATTCTCGGTAAATACAAAATCTGAATGTTTTTACAAGAATGTACCATCTCAGGCTAAACATTTTTTGTACACAATTATACATTTTTATTTTAGATTTAATTATTTTATGACTATTTATGTAAACTATAAATAATTAGGTAGTTATACATAATTTAGTTATATTAATGCATTCAAATTTCAAACTATATAAATACTTGCCAGTATTTGAAATCCAGAGCTGTTATACTACTGCTCGCTGAACCTGTCATGCCTTTCAGAAAACTAAATAGGTTTTCTATTATATCTTGATTCAGCCTCCTACCAATGATGTACTCCATGTCATGTTCATCTTTTAAATATTTTAGTAAGGATTTTAAAGATTTATTGCTCACTGCTATTCCTATAATCATCAACAAATAATTAATAAATAATATATGTTTATTATAAAATATAAATTTACAACCTTTTTGAAAAGGAACAAGGGTTTTTTTTCCATATACTCTCATATCCGATATAAAAGTACTCATTTTATCTAGAAGTTCATCTTGATGCTCTAAATTTATTCCATAGCTTGGAGTACCGCCATCAAACTTATGCTGAATGTTAAAGATGTCAAACCAATTATTGAACAGCAGAATCATTTCAGTGGCCTATTTTTCAGGTAAACATATATTCATAGGTCTATTATTTGAAGCACATAAATTAAAAACCTTTCTTACATCTTTCCAATTTTGCTTATCTAAATATTTTTTTTCCCCACAATAAGCTATGGCTTTAGCAACAGTATCTGAAAATACTTGCGAAGCCAGTTTTACATTCATCCTTCCACAACCCTGTACTTCCAGATGTCTCTCAGTCAAACGATATGCTAATTTTAAGTCTCCTGAATCGATTTTCAAAAGAGTCTGTAAAATTGATTTACCCACATACTTTGAATTTGGAAGTACAAAACCACTAAAAAAAAATAAATATTTATTATTTTATATTATTAAATTTTCTTTTTATTTCTCAATATTTAACTTGTCAAATAGGTGATTCCTGGCTAATTTCAAAAGATGATGCACATCTGCAAAAACATGTATTTTATTGGAAGTAGTTGGATGTTCAAACGATGTATTTTCAATTGAAATGTTCAAGGTCCGCCATAAACCCATGTTTGAAGGACCCGTGTCGCTTACCATAGCAATAACACTGAAATCAATTTTGTGTAACTCTTCAATTATGTTAAATAATAATTCTTTAGTCATTTTAGTATCATAATTATAAAAAACTGGCTGTTTCCAATTACTTGTAAGACCTAAATTGTTATTGAATTACATTTTATTAAATAATGAATTTAATTAAGTAATAGTAAATTGAATTATTATTTTCAGGCAAACTCAAATAATATTTGGTACCTCTAACTACAACCTTTTGTACACATTTATGTGGACCAATTACTTGTTCGTTCTTCTTGCCATAAAATAATCTGTTAGACACGTAAGTCTCGTCAAAACAAATTACAGTGACTTTTTCTCTACTAGTCATAAGTGTTCCTTGAAAAATAAATACAGTCAACTCGCGATATAACGAATATCGATATAACGAAAATCTTGATATAACGAATAAAACTACCGGTCCCTTGAAAATATCGCGGTATAATATAATTTCGATGTAACGAACTTTCGATATAACGAATTTTTTTCTCGGTCCCTTGAAGTTCGTTATATCGTGAGTTGACAGTATAAGTATACAACACTTTATTAAGAACATTGATTAAACAACCTTTTTTATTTAATGGAGTTAAGTTTCTCAACAAAATATATTGTTTACCTTTTGCTTTTATTAGAGCTAGAACACCTTCCAGTATTCCTGGTTCAACTTTAAAAGTTGATGCCCATCTTCTTGATGTAGATAAACCTTAAATTAAATTTTATAGTTGGTATAATGGTACTCAATAATTATTCTTTTTTATTTGTTTTTATATTTTGTAGATTTTATTATTTATTGGGGGAACCAATTAACTTGTGAATATTAATTTTCTTTTCCTTCTTAAAAAATCTTTCCCATTTTATAAATTAAGTATAAACTAACCTGGTAACGGATAATTCTTTTTATTTCTTAAATATCGGTAGGCTTTAGGGGATATACTGCGCAAAGTGATTGCTGAGGATATATCTTTGGGCAACCACTTGTAGACTTTTTTAGTTGGATGAAGAATTTGGCTGATTTGGGTCGGACTGAATATTTTGTTTAACAAATAATTGAAACGAGTTTCAAATCTTTGATTTTCAAAATCAACAAAATTTTTATAGTATTCATTTTGAGCACTTAATCCTTAAACAATATTTTGAAGTCTAGTAGTTTCAATTACAAGATCTTCTTTATCCTTCTTACAATTGTCAAAATCATTTTTCAATCTATAAGTATGGTGTTATGCTCAAAATTCAAATAAATAATATTTAGGAATTAATAAAAAACAATTAACATTTATTTTATCATCATGCATAACAAAATAAACAATAAATTCTAGTAGTAAAAAAAATACAATAATACCAAACCAACAAACAATATAGTTTGTTATAAAAAGGAAAAACATGAATAAAGTAAGATTTAAAATACAAGTTGAAGTGCACATTTGTAAATTATTTTACATGAGTACATATTGGTTAAGTAATAAGGTAATAATGTATTTAATTATAAATATTTAAGTATCTAAACAAAATAATTATAATTTATACATTTGTCACAAATATTTAAATAAAATTGCTAAATATAACATTTCAATATCAAATACAGTTTCTTGGTTCATCAGGTTATTATATAAACTACACTCCCGCATGAACTAAGAAGAAGTATTTATATTGACACAAACTTTTAGAATTTTCAAATGGTTATCTTCCTAAGTCACCAATCTACTATGGGTTACAACTCGTCATGCAAAACACAAAAGCAAATATAAAATATAATATTATAGTCACAGAAGAAATACAAAAATTATATTTTGAAGATTTAATTATTTACTTATGATACAAGCAAGAACCATTATCTTCTTCTGCAAGAACTTGTACCCCAAAATTTGTGTCAGATTCCAAAGCATCAAAAAGACTAATTTTACAAGTTCTTTTTACTGCTGGTTCAATACTGTAAAAAAAATGTTTAAATGAATTACAGGGAGAGAGATAACCACTTTTATTTAAGAAAAATACAAAGCGGACTGCCTGTCGAACTGGTTACCTATACTGACAGAGTATACAAATCACACATTATTATAATTTATTAGTTTAGCTATTTCAACAAAATAACAAAAAATGGGTTTATAGATACCTGGTTGATTCATCAGCTAAATTTGTAACCAAAAATGATCCAGACGGTGTACAAATTTTTGGTGATTGATTAAATGAATTATTTTGACCATGCATACATGTTTCAAGACATTCACAACTACAACAGTAAACAAATAACATTTTTCTATTTGTATTAAACCAACTTCAATATCTGAAATAGATGGGACTTCAACCTTAAAGGTACTGCATCACGTTTTAGTTTTCTGCCACGTCTGGGAGTATAATTTAAAATGTTTTGTGCCCTTGTTTTGTTCTCGTATGAACTTGGTGAAAAATGTAATGAACATACCGCAGCTAAAATAAAACTCGTCAAACATTAAATTGTTATTTCTAACATGTAAACTGACTTATTACGTCTTAATGATTCATTGAAGAGTATTTTAGTATTATAGCGTTAATAGATACATTTTTTTTTATTGGTTTGCTTGTTTATATAATTGTGTGTATTGTTATTACTTATTACATACCCGTTTCAAAATTAATATTCATAGTTTCGTTTGAACCCTTTTGGATTTGTTCAAACCATAGAGCCCTCATATGTGAGTCCTTAGGGAATCTATAAATGTGAACATAAGTATTGCTACTTTTAAATTTTTTTCTGCCACTATAGCATCCAACAAATGCACAAACTGGCATAATGACAAAGTCAAGAACAACGATTTACAAATAAAAACAACAGTGAAAAATTAAAATTTACCAAATACATATAAAAAAAAATATTATTATTTTATATTTTTATCATTAATTTAATCAAGCATTATGCAATCAAAAACTCATAAAAGGTGCTTTAAATATAAACCAATCAAATGACGAGGATGACTCCCACCCTATTCTGCGTAGACTGAACGAAATTTAGTTTGTTGTGATCATACCTTGTTATTTCGTCATGCGTCGTCGCAACACACCGCGCTCCGTCGATCGATTACGAACCTGATCGCCTTCACTCAATGGAAAATGCGATTTCAGCGCTCAACGCACAGATTGCCGCATTGGTGTCGACGCAGTCCACACAACACCGACCAGCTCGCAGCCAGGACAGACCGCGATCGAAAACGCGCAAACGCTCCAAGTCACTGTCCGAAAACACAACAACGCATGGTGTTTTTACCACAATGTCTACAGTACCAAAGCACAGAAATACCGTGACCCATGTTCGTACGAGTCGGAAAACTGACGGAAGCCGACTCGCCTCCCGCCGCTCATCACACATACAGTCTGTTCGTCACCGATGTCCGTTCCGGTGGACGCTTTCTCATCCAGGCCATGCCCCCCCCCCCCCCCGTAGACTGTTGGATTTTCTATTATATCTATTTTCGGCAGCCGATAAAATGTATTGCTTTGCCGATGGCGTTTCGGCCGTGTCCGTTTTTACCTTTCGCCGTCAAAAAGCTAATCTATACTCTGTTCAGGTTAAGAGTGCCCAGTCGCTCGGACGAAAACTGGTTCTGTTCGCGCATGTATGGGGAGCGCTCTGGTGTGCTGACAGCACAACCATCTGTAAATAAACGGCGGCAGATAGTCCGATCCGACAGTCGACGACGGCGGTCGACAATGCTGACCAATCACAGCGCGTCTGCTGTCGCCTGGGGGGGCTGACAGCGGTCGGCGGCTCAGTATGCATGCGCGATTTTGGGCCCTCTTAACCTGAACAGAGTATAATCTAATCGAATATTTAAACTTGTTTGATGCAATAAAATGTTAAAATATAATTAATTATTATTTATTATATATTACGTACTATTATTAATTAAACCATTTATATTACTTATCAAATTATTTTATATATTTTATTGTACTGATAAACTGGGTTTAAATAATAATATTTGCCTATTAGCTTACATAGTATGTACAATGTTATTATCAGACTTAGGCAGAAATTTTATTTATGATAGCCCCCCTCCCCCGTAAATATGCTCTAGATCCGCGCCTGGAGATCGCAGACGTTGCTTGACTGATAATCGGCGCAGATTTTTTACATCATTTCTGTCTCCTAGTCGACGTACGACGTAAGCGCCTAATCGACCGTGACACCAGCAAGTGCGTCAAAGCTATCTCCGTCGTCGATACCGATGTGGACGCGATAAAGGTCGTGCCTTTACCTCAAAAGTGGTCGGATATTCTAAAGAGTTTCCGAAGTGTCACACGCGAGCCACCGGTCCCGGACAAGTTCTTAAATCGAATCAAACACGAGCTTCATACAACCAGCCCGCCGTTATTTTCACGCCTGCGCCATCTACCTCCCGACCGACACCGCGTCGCACGTCAAGAGTTCGAGTACATGAGCCAAAAAGGCATTTGTCGACCATCTGCCAGTGCTTGGGCCAACCCATTATAGGTTAGATTAGGTTTTCTTCGTAGGTACCGAAGAAGGATGGCACTTTAAGAACATGTGGAGATTACCGACGTTTGAACGAAATAACGAGAGCAGACCGTTACCCGTTACCTCACCTCCACGACTTCACCACGAATCTGGCAGGGAACACGGTGTTTACCAAACTCGATCTGGTTCGAACATATCACCAGATACCTATCTCCAAACAGGAAATACCGAAAACAGCTGTAACCACACCGTTCGGTCTTTTTGGATTCCCGGTAATGTGTTTCGGCCTACGTAATGCCGCACAGACATTTCAACGTGTAATTAATGATATGTTACGTGGATTAAATTTTTTGTTCACCTACATCGACGACGTAATTGTGTCACGTAACCACGAAAAACATGAACAACACGTACGCACAGTCCTCGGACGTTGTCAAGATTACGGTATCGCAATTAACCCCTCAAAGTGCGTTTTCGCGGTTGACTCTCTAACTTTTTTGGGTCACAACATCAACAAAGATGCATCCCGCCCGCCGTCGGAACGCGTCACGGAAATCCACGAATGGCTACTGGCGACGAAAAAAGCTTGCAGAGATTTCTGGGATCTGTAAATTTTTACCGACCCTTTATTCGCAACGCCGCGGAATTGCAAGCACGGTTGAAGTATGGCTTTTGGGTCTGGAGAAAAAATCCGGAAAAAATAACTAAGTCCATATCACTACCGTAGTACTATCACTACATCAATACTCCGCAGTGTTACCACAGCAATAATAATTTTATACTATTTTTTTTCACCCGTTCATTTTCTAAGTGCAAAATAAAATAATATCCCTGATCAAATTATTCTAAGTACAAAATAAAATTTTAAAAATGTGATTGACGTGAAGGCCCTTGGTTTTTTCGAAACCTATCGGAAACATACTTTTATAATTATAAAATTTCAATTTTCCGAAAAGAAAAAATTTCAAAATATCGAAAAACGTCCAAGAGGTTTTCGATTCGTACACCGTAGTAGAAAAATAATCAGCGGTCGGATTTTATTATTTTCGATTTTCCGATCGATTTTCCCCATAGAGTATGGCTTTTGGGTCTGGGAAAAATTTTCAAAATATCGAAAAACCTCCAAGAGGTTTTCGATTCGTACACCGTAGTAGAAAAATAATCAGCGGTCGGATTTTATTATTTTCGATTTTCCGATCGATTTTCCCCATAGAGTATGGCTTTTGAGTCTGGGAAAAATTTTCAAAATATCGAAAAACCTCCAAGAGGTTTTCGATTCGTACACCGTAGTAGAAAAATAATCAGCGGTCGGATTTTATTATTTTCGATTATGATAATGTTCTAATATGAATAAGTGGAATAATTATTATTGTTGAAGCAATTATATTAAACAGTTGCTATGATATTTTGTGTAATGGCTGTTCTTAGAACTATTTATACACTAATATTTTTATATTTTATAGCTATGTACTATATAATTACTATATAGTTGTGTATATATTTAATAGGGCATAGATTGTGATTTGGGAGTGTGGGAATGTATCGGAAGTATGAAATATTATTTATAAACTATAATGATTAATATTATATGCATTCTCATTTTAAATTCTATTAACAATTTTTTTTTTTTACTATTTCTAGATTTTATAATAGTGATTAAAACAGTGTATATAAATTCTATAAATAGGTACTTATTTATACACGATTTGTGTACGATTAAAATATAAGATGTAATTGAATGTAGGTAAAATGTATAAAATATTATTACCTAACGCCTTGGTTTTATGCAAAGTTGGGCATTAACTAGTTAATAAGTTATTTTTTTTTAACTTTTTTTTAATTTAACTAGTATTAGTTTATTTTCTAATCAACTTATGAACTTAACTAGTTTCATTTTCAAGTTTCGTTTTCCGTTTTTTTTTTTTTTTGTTAAATAACGTTTTCCATCGCTGAGGAAAACAAATTCCAAATGTCAATTTCACGTATAAAATAAAAAATATTTAACTTAGCCAGCCTTTTTTGTACAATATATATTGTACCTAAACTGATTTAAGTATTTAACCAATAGTGTATAAAATCAAATCTATGTAGATACTTATAGTCTGTATTACTTTACTTTTGATAAAAGGTTAAAGTCTCAAAAGAAACAGCCTTAGCGTTTTGCGAATACTTCCGCGATGTTGCCACGAAGATCGCAAACCACGATTATACATTAATAGGAGATAGTCAAGACATCGTGGAAGTAGATGAAACACATTTATTCAAAGCGAAATACAATGTGGGACGAGCGATGACATGGAGCGCTGTTTGGCTTTTTGGTATTAAAATATATAACTTAAAAAGTTTTTGTTAGAGGACTCGGTGCCGGTTTTCTGAAATTTCCGCAAAATTTAAAAGTACTTTGAAAATACTTATTTTTAATGCCCTGCCTGAAATCTATTTACGAGGGGACGCTACCATGGAAAGTATAGAAAAAATAAGTTTAATGCGGTTCAATGCGGTTTAATAATATTATTTTTTGTGACACATGTATTTTTGAGGGGAAATGGCATCAGCACCGGGCGTATTAAACATATTTTAGTTAGCCAAAACAATATTCCATCTTATTACAAAATTTAACTATAGGTGGTATTAGTCGTACAACGAAAAAAGTGTTCGGTAAAATTGTTCCCGATAGAACAACAGATACATTACTGCCGATAATGCAGTGTTATATCGACCAGGATTCGTTTATCTGTAGTGATATGTGGAGAGCCTATAATGCTTGTGGACAGATATTTAGGTAATTATTGAAGTTTTTTTTTTGCTGTTAATACAAAAATTTAAGCTTACGAAATGTGGTTTATTAATTTAAGATTCTTGTATATTTATATAAGATCCTCTATAAAACGAACATATATTTTTTAGTGGTCATGGTGTTGTAAACCATTCGACAAATTTTTTGGAGCCACCAAAACATTTGCCCCCATTTTGGGTGCCAGCAGGAAGGTTTTCCCCCGAATGTTTGGACAAGCAATGGGAGGGAGCGCCTCCAAATAACGGACTGGCTCCAATACGGTACCACACTCAACACATAGAACGAACTTGGAGAGAGCTGAAAAGAATCCTAACTAGATGTAATTCTAAGTCAGTAGCTGACTCGTACATTGGTGAGTGGATGTACCGTACAAATATCCTGGAGAGATGTGTTAGTGTACAGGATCAATTTGTACGTTTTATGACTGACATAGCACGTGCATATCCTGGAATCGGATTTAATCCTATGAAGACAGATATTGAAAATTGCCAATGCCCTGAGTGCTGAAATGCATAGTAGGTACTTAAAGTAGGTACTATAACACTAGTTAAAAAAATAATTAAATCTTTTATTTCCAGAAATCGTATACGTCGGCACAAGATATAAACGGTTCTTTTAAGAACCAACCATTTAAAACGGCCCTTTTCAGGGCCACCACATTTTTAAGTTCATAAATATATTATTATATATTTAAAATATATAATATTAGATATAAATAATAAGTAGGTATATATTTTTATTTATTGAAAGTAACAATATTTTGTTGTATCTATTTAATAAAATATAATTTAAGATTGTCCCTTGATGGCTGCGATGACAAGATAATTAAAAATAATGACGGAGTACTCGCTAACAAATCGGTAAAACAGAAATCCGACCGCTGATTATTTTTCTACTACGGTGTACGAATCGAAAACCTCTTAGAGGTTTTTCGATATTTTGAAATTTTTTCCCAGACCCAAAAGCCATACTCTATGGGGAAAATCGATCGGAAAATCGAAAATAATAAAATCCGACCGCTGATTATTTTTCTACTACGGTGTAAGAATCGAAAACCTCTTGGAGGTTTTTCGATATTTTGAAATTTTTTCCCAGACCCAAAAGCCATACTCTATGGGGAAAATCGATCGGAAAATCGAAAATAATAAAATCCGACCGCTGATTATTTTTCTACTACGGTGTACGAATCGAAAACCTCTTGGAGGTTTTTCGATATTTTGAAATTTTTTCCCAGACCCAAAAGCCATACTCTATGGGGAAAATCGATCGGAAAATCGAAAATAATAAAATCCGACCGCTGATTATTTTTCTACTACGGTGTACGAATCGAAAACCTCTTGGAGGTTTTTCGATATTTTGAAATTTTTTCCCAGACCCAAAAGCCATACTCTATGGGGAAAATCGATCGGAAAATCGAAAATAATAAAATCCGACCGCTGATTATTTTTCTACTACGGTGTACGAATCGAAAACCTCTTGGACGTTTTTCGATATTTTGAAATTTTTTCTTTTCGGAAAATTGAAATTTTATAATTATAAAAGTATGTTTCCGATAGGTTTCGAAAAAACCAAGGGCCTTCACGTCAATCACATTTTTAAAATTTTATTTTGTACTTAGAATAATTTGATCAGGGATGTTATTTTATTTTGCACTTAGAAAATGAACGGGTGAAAAAAAAATAGTATAAAATTATTATTGCTGTGGTAACACTGCGGAGTATTGATGTAGTGATAGTACTACGGTAGTGATATGGACTTAGTTATTTTTTCCGGATTTTTTCTCCAGACCCAAAAGCCATACTTCAACCCGAAAGGTTTTTGAATCTTATCACTCCGCGCTGGCTAATACGGCAGAACTGGCGTAGATGGTCACTGCGACTACATGGTGATATATTCCACCCGGCTCCGCTCGAAACGAAAACCGCGCCAAAGCTCGTCAGAAATCTACGCGACTCGATGACGCAACTGCAGCCGACACCCGGATCAAATCACACTACCAAAAGTTACATTTTCGTGCCACCAGACTTGAACAAAGTCACACATGTTTTTCTCCGAGTCGACGCAGTCCAACCGCCCTTACAACCACGATATGAAGGTCCATACGCAGTACTAGAACGACACGACAAAAACTTCAAAATCCAACGCGACAACGGCACAGTCTTGGTGTCTATCGACCACAGATATATAAAAATACTAGATAGATAACTTGGAAATGTTTTTGAAGCCAACAAAATGGCCGAAATTCTCTTATCTAAGAGGTGAATGTTTACATTTTCATAACAATGATAAAGATATTATTGTTATCAATTTGTCATAATATGAGAATATTCAATATTATAAATTATAAGTTTAAACTTTAAAAATTTAAGTTGTAATGTTGTATAGTTAGTTCATGATGTTAATAACTCAACTTACTTACATAAGTCTTAAATACATATTATCAACTTTTAGCTTATTCAACAGTTATGTAAATTATGTAATGGTGCATGTGAATATTACATTATTCTATAAAAATTTGTTCTATTGTAAAATATTTTTAAAAACAATCTGAATTAATTAAGTAAAAATTTTACATCCATTTATTATTTTTGAAAAACTATATTTAAAATCAATAAAACAAAACTGGTATAATACATTTTTTAATTAATATTAAAATTAATTAAAAAAAAAAAAAAAACAAAATAAAAACCGGTATAATAATAATCATAAAATATTTAAAAATTAATAAAACAAAACTTGTATCTATACTAGTGCTACATATTATAGTAATAAATATAAAATATTTCAAGTAAATAAAACAAAACTAGTATATTAATTAATTTAATAATAATACAAATATTTAAAATAAAACTGATACCTATAGTCTATACTACATATAATATTTTATACCTACTACTGGTTCATAAAAGTTATTTGTTTATTTGTCTTTTTCTAACAGGATTTAAAATTTCTGTTGAAAACATTTAGCCAAAAGAATGGAGTCGAATATTTAGATATTTTTTAACTCATAATGAAATTAATACCATCTTATGGGGTCTATCTAGCAAAGGAACATTAACACATTGAAGTGCATTAAAAATATTATTATCGAATGCAAATGTATTATTACATAAGTTTATTATTTTTAAATCAAGATTTTTATATTTAATGTTCGTATTTGATTTTGATGTGTGGCTTTACATACTCCTATACACAACAATGTTTTACCCTAAACTATAAATTAATTAATCAAAATCATTCTTAACGAAACTAAATCATATTTTACTAATATAATTTACCATGAGTTTAAAGATTGAACTTTTGGTCAAAACTTAAGAGCTGCATATTGTATTATACCGTATATTTAAAGTTAATACAAGTAAATTCCATCCTTTGTATGGTTATAAATACAAGATCATAAAATAATTGTAATTTAATTATACTATTTAATGTCATTTATTTTGGAACTCAACGTCTTATAATTGGAAGGGGCTTGTTATTACATAAATATATTATTAATTTAACCAATTTTTGTAATTTCACCAAGTAAAAGATATATATTAATAATATTTTCACTTATATTTAATATTAAATTAAATCTTTTTTGTTTTACTTTATTTTAAAATAAATTATACTTTTAATCTTAATTTTAAGTCAAGGATTAAGATATACTATAAAATTAAAAATATAAGTATAAGTACATCTTAGCCCGTGTTGTAACTAGTAAGTGTATAATGATATTGTAATTTGTAATACATACCTATTTAATAGTTTTTGATTCCCGCCATAAAATTATCATAGTTTATCATAATTTATATTTTGTAAACATTCACCTCTTAGATAAGAGGATTTCGGCCATTTTGTTGGCTTCATAATTATTACATTGTAGGAATAGGGAGTCGTCTATCTAGTATTTTTATATATCTGTGCTATCGACCGTTTCAAACCCGCGTTCGTGCTCAGAGAGAATCCTGCTGCCGCAGATCACACGTACGCAACTCATGCAGAAGTCACCAAGCAGTCCAAAAAACTAGTACGTTTTTCTTTTGTGGCAACACACAACATTGACACTTTTGTAACCGCGGTATCAGCGCTCCAGCCACCTCGAGCCGCGCCCCCTCCTTTAATTATGTATACTGCGCGTACCCACTGCCACCATGACGCGACCGTTGTCAGCCGTCGAAAGCGTTCACTTTTTCGGACGTACGTCGTCGCAACACACCGCGCTCCGTCGATCGATTACGTTACGCCTGAATACCGAACGCCGTGATAAAAACCACGTTATTTTATACCCGCTTTTTGTACACCATTGTGAATCTTTTTACTATTTTATTTTTTACTGAATATTTCTTTTTTTCGACTATTACAATCGATTGTATTTTTAATACGTGTTTGTTTTTATTTTGTACTAGCTGATCCCGTGCACTTCGTCGCCCGTTAAATGGATCAACTCAATACTACCTACTCAAACTTTGTTCAATTCATTAACGTGTATGGTGTTCAAAATTTATCTTATCTTTCCCGTTGCCCTGAATAAAAATTCTGAATCGCGGCAGTACATTATCAGGTAGGCAATCTACCTGCGGTAGATCGCGGACCCCGTGCTGTTTGTACGGAAGTGTATGATTTAACTCTAAAGTATCAAAGTTATACCAAGTTTATTTTGATGTAATACTGTGGATTAATATAATAAATTTGGTTGCTCGTAAAAAATCGCAACTCTTAAAAAAATTATGATTGTTGAACTCCTTTTGGGTGTAATTTTCTGCGGTAAGTGCAACTCTGCCACCCTGGTAAGCATTGTTCAATAATTCGATTTGATGCAAGCTTGTACCTGATCTGCCCGAATAACCAATGGCAACCAATAAATAAATGCTAATTTCTAATGTAGACTGTAACCAATGGCAACTATAAATAAATAAAAATAAAATTTCCAATTTCTATCGTGAATCTCAATGTCCCTGTTTCAGCACCTATTTAAAATGCGAATTTTGGCAAATCCTTTCTTAGCGCACGTCTATATTATAATAGCTATCTGTATGCCAAATTTCAGCCAGATCCGTCCAATGGTTTGAGCTGTGCGTTGATAGCAGTCAATCAGCTTACTGTTTTTTATATACAGATATGGTTGCCATGGTAATATGGACACACACACACACACACACACACACACACACACACACACACTGACATACATTCATTTTTATATATATAGATTGATATGAAATCTTGGTAACCTTAGTAACCATGGCAACCTTGGTAACCATGGTAACATGGACACACAGACACACAGACACACTGACACACTGACATACATTCATTTTTATATATATAGATTGGTAACCTAAATCGAACTGTCAATCCCAATCCTTACCAAAAACCGTGTTAATTTTTGGTGGCTCTAATGACAACCAGTGTACAAAGTATTGATATAGTATTTAAAATGTATACTCACTTTAATCCCTACTGGCTACTTATTAGTAGGGCCGGAATTATATGCACTAAAAATGTACAAAATATGCATGCATTTATGCACTTGTGGCGTTTGAACCGTTATCACGGTCGAACACCAACGTTTATGAAATGAGTAGGTACGCAAATGAAATTACAGGTGCGCGATGCGCCGTTTATTGAAGACACAAAAATACACGTTAGAAAAAATGAACGAATCATTTCAGTGAACGAATTGATTCAGATTCGTAAAGAAAAAACGATTCGTTCATCGAATAATTTTGTTCGATAGACTTGACTCGTTTTATCGTTCCTAACTTCATATGAATCAAATAAATTGATTGACTCAATAGTGACTCAGTGTAGTATAGAACCAAATTGTTTACAGCTGCTGCTGCAGAGCTATGATTCGACGATTTGATTCGTTCAGTTTGGTGCCTTTTATTTTATCTGTATTCTGTGTTATCATTCTTGTAATTTAATTTAAAATTAATTATTTTATGTTATTATTTTTATTTTATTTTTTAATTTAAAATTTACTTAAGTATCTACTTTCTGCTATTACTATTTACGTCTTACCATAGTTCTATACTAAATTTACTAATATACTATTATTATAGTTTTACCTTTTATGTTCTCAATGTTTATGAAGATCTACGACCCAATTAACTTTATTATAGTAAAATAAAGTGTAGGTAGGTATACAACAACTTTAAATAATAATAACAATACCTCATTAACTGTTTACTTTTATAGTAAATGTAAAATAATTATAATATCAAAAAGTGTAAGTATAAAACAGCTTAAGAGGACGCCACACCCGTATGTGTTGTTTCCGTCTTACAAATGTACAACATAGCAAAAACTCTTGCGAGGGACAACTTTTCTCGCCCCATATTTGTTGTAGAACTACCAAATTTTCACAGCACTTAAAGAAGAACTTTATCTGTGCAACAACGTGCTCTTTTTTTCAATAACATATATACAATACAAGTTATTTGCTTCTAAACATTTGGTTTTTTAATTTGCTTATAAAAATTATTGGATGGTGCTATTGAAAAAAAGAGCACGCTGTTGCACAGATAAAGTTCTTCTTTAAGTGCTGTGAAAATTTGGTAGTTCTACAACAAATATGGTGCGAGAAAAGTTGTCCCTCGCAAAAGAGTTTTTGCTATAATGTACATTTGTAAGACGGAGACAACACATGCGGGTGTGGCGTCCTCTTAAAATAATAATATCATAAAATATATAGAAAAACTTAAAATAATAATAACAACACCTCATTTAACCATTATCTTTATAGCTAATATTATATTTAACCAATTTTATTTTATTTGTTTACATATCAGATTGAATGAAAATGATTTTTTCAACTTTACTGGTTGTGAGTCTAGTCCTTTTTGAGTTTAAAACAAGACCAGCTTTGGAGAATACTCGTTCGCTGGGAACAGATGTCGCAGGAACACAAAGTCTTCTTTTTACAATTTCGTATAACCTGGGATATAATTGTTTTCTACTAGACCACCACTTTAAAGGGTCTAGCTGGCGACTAAGTAGACTTTCATTCAAATATTTATCTAATTCAACAACACTTGCTACAAATGAAATATTTTGACCAACAATTAAACTTACTTGATCGTCAATTTTTTTCCAAATACTTGAAGACGATTGTACAAGTGAGGTATTTTGATTTTCTTCTTGATTACGTTATTTGGGATGTCAATATTTAAGTTTTGTAATTTTCTTGCCAGTTGAGATTTTCAGGTTTCAAATCTATCATCACTTGAAAATCCATACTTTTTGAATCTAGGGTCTAGAAGTATTGATTGGGACTGAATGTCATTACTTTCCAAATTTTTGAAGTACTTAGTTAGTGTTGTATAAATTTCATTTGCCATTTCAACAATTGCAGTTGGTGTTTCTGTATTCTGGATATACGAGGCGTGTATTTAAAGTAAGGTCTCCATTTATTTTGTTCACATTAAATAACATGTATTTACAAAGTTCAATACATTGCTGTAAAGCTTGAAATCTAAGCCATTTGTCTATATAATCGCCATTCACTTCGATGAGTTTCTTCATTCGTACGACAAACTTTTATATCCCCTCCTC
Source organism: Macrosiphum euphorbiae (assembly GCA_949089665.1). NCBI lineage: Eukaryota > Metazoa > Arthropoda > Insecta > Hemiptera > Aphididae > Macrosiphum > Macrosiphum euphorbiae. The sequence continues at coordinate 4,032,249 of CARXXK010000002.1, read as the reverse complement.
GAACCATGATCCCGCCGCCTCGCGCAGGAACGAAATGACCGCTTCATGCACCTCTTCATTATTCGCAAATTTCATTCCTCCTAGATGTTTTTTCAGGGCAGGAAACATGTGGAAGTCACTAGGGGCGACGTCGGGACTGTAAGGAGGGTGGTCCAACACGTCCCAACCAAATTCCGTAATGAGTGACGTTGTTTTCTTGGCCACATGAGGACGCGCGTTGTCGTGATGAAGTCGTACTCCCTTGGTCAGCATCCCTCTTCGTTTATTTTGAATAGCTCTTCGAAGTTTCCTCAAGGTCTCACAGTACCGATCAGCATTTATGGTTGTTCCACGAGGCATGAAATCGATCAGCAATACACCCTTTCTGTCCCAAAAGACTGTGGCCATAACCTTGCCTGCCGATTTTTCTTGCTTAAATTTTTTGACTTTAGGCGAATGCGTGTGTCTCCATTGTTTAGACCAGTGGTTCTCAACCTTTTTTGTACGACGACACCTTAATTTAGATCCATAAAAATGGCGACACACTTAAAATTTTTTTTATGGATTTTTGAAAAAGTAAAAATTACAAATCTATGTAAATTAATACATTTAAGTTCATGTTAGCATTTTATTTGAAAAAAAAAACAAATCTTTTAAATTTACATTATTAAAATATAAACAATTTAAATTAGGTATTAAAAAAATATTATTATAAAAACAGCGTTAGTTTATAATGGAAATTAGTGCGATTCTTGTGATTGGCGAATTGAACATAGGTCTTCAATTCGTGGGCGAATTGTTGACAAACTTACGCGTAATTCACTTTCAATATCTTTAAGCGTTGACCTTTTTTTGGTTTTTGTTACTCCTAATATCGAAAATGCTGATTCACACATATATGATGTTGAAAAAGGAAGCAAAATTTGCAACGCTTTTTTGCTCACTTCTGGGTATTCGTTTTGCAAAGAAATCCAAAATGAATCATTTTCAGACATATAAAATTTAGATTTTAACGTGGTATCTGATGATATTTCTAGTAATTGTTCTTTTTCCGTAGAAGATAAGTTTGCATTTTTTATATTTTTTTCTCCACATGGACCATATAATGAAACTACCCACTGTATTTCAGTTGTTAGAAGTGATGGAAAATAACTCTTTAAATTTCGAGAAAGTGTCAATAAATGTTCGTACATTATATTTTTTAATTCCGTTTTTTGATTTATGCTTAAATGGATTTTTGATTCTTCAACTGAAGAAAAGCATTTAAAATCATCATTTTTTATGCATGATAACCATAAATAAATTTTTTTTTTGAAACTTTCCATTTTATCACTTGTTGAAATTATGTTTTCTTTACGACCTTGCATACTCGAATTTAAAACATTTAGTTTTATAAGAAAATATGAAAATATAACGAAATTACACAGACACAACGCGCACAACACGGTGATCACGAATGAGAATAGTGAGAACGTGCTTATTTACGTACCTACCTATAAACCACATAATCCCAATTTACTATTTATCAGTTATGATTACGTCGAAATCATTACGAGGTAAGAATATCTTCATAATTGTTTTTCTTATCTCTGAGTTTTACTATTTCATCATAATGCTGAAATAATATCATATATGTCAAATGAAACTATATGTAATATATTAATATATAAATAATATACTTTGGTGACACACATCACGGTAATACGCGACACACCGGTTGAGAACCACGGGTTTAGACTGCTCCTTCGTTTCCGGTGTGTAATAATGAGCCCATGTTTCATCTCCTGTAACGATTGAATAGAGAAATTCTTCCCCTTCCTCTTCAAAACTGGCGAGAAAATCTTGGGCACATTGGACACGTTTCACTTTGTGCTCCGGGGTAAGCATTTTCGGGACCCACCTGGCTGACAATTTACGGTATTGCAGATTATTCACCAAAATTGAATGAATAGAGTCTCTACTGCACACATCTTGAAGTTTTTCTGCCAACTCATTGAGAGTCAACCTGCGATCTTTCAGCACAAGCTCTTCAACTTTCCGCACTGTTTCATCCGAGTGTGACGGCCTGCCGCTGCGCTCCTCGTCATGAACGTTTAGGCGGCCAGCAGAAAATTCTCTACACCATTTTCGAACATTTTTCACATCCATACATTTCTCACCATAAACTTCTTCCAATTGACGATGAATTTCTATAGGTGGAATTTTTTTTGCGTGTAAAAACTTAATGACTGCACGTAACTCGCACCTAGCGGGAGCGACAACCGGTAACTCCATCGCAAACGGCTGCTACGTCGAGAATGAGCGTCCTAATGGTTAAGACACCCAGATGTCGATTTGTGGAGGGGGCCACACGTATACAACAGTGTAGCCGGATTTCACCTAGCGCTACTTGCGGCGATACGGTGGCCTTTTAGACCTTACTTTAAATACACCCCTCGTATGAATGTAAGTGGTTCAATAAAAATATATAAAATAAATTTTGCTTTGATATTGTCACAGTATATTCAGAGCTCATTTCAGTTGTTACATCATCAAAAACTTAAAGAAATGTACAAGCAGAAGATATTATTTCCCATTCGTCATCACTTATGCAATTTAAACTGTTATTAGTTATGGCTAATGTTGACAACACCGGTTCTTTTAATTTAACAATCCTTTCCATCATTTTAAAAGCAGAATTCCATCTCGTTTTACACTCCTGAATAAGTTTAAGAGGTTCAAATTCACTTTGCTTTTGAATATTTTGAAGTTTATGAAGAGCCCCAGAACTTTGTTTAAAGAACTCAACTAAATTTTTTATTTTGGTCATAATTGGTTTTATATGATTAAGAGCATGTTGAATACCTATATTTAAAACATGTGCAAAACATGGAACATGTCGCCATTGATTTAATCGAATAGCATTAACTATATTTGGAGCGTTATCTGTGACGGCGGCCGATATTTTATTTTCAATGTTTCATTTTTTAGCTGTAGCCATCAGAATATTAGCAAGTTCCTCAGATGTGCACTTTTCATTATAATTAATGCATCCAATTAGTCGAGAGCATAATACAGTGTCTGAATTTATGAAATGAACAGTTAACGCTATAAAATGCTCGTTGTTGATGGATGTCAAACCATCTGTTGTCAACGACAATGCAGTGACATCATTTAAGTCCGCTTTAACTTTCTCTAAGGTACTTTCATACATTTGTAGTAAAAACTATTTGAGATGGTCTTCCTAGATGGCATTGTATAGTTAGGCGCAAGCATTTTAATAAGATTTCTGAACTCGGTTTCTTCTACAATTGAAAATGGATGGAAATGTTTCAGAATGAATTTTGTTATTTGTAAGTCTATAGCTTTAGATTTTGAAAGCGAAAACGGTTTTGAAATAAATTGTGTAATTGAACTTTGTCTAGATGAATTTGTTGATGGGTTGGACGATGATGTTAATGGACCTGCTGATTCAAACGCTGTACTTAAAGAAGCTGTAGAAGCTGTACTTACGGTTGCACTGGTAGATGGAGTGTTAGATGGATCATCTACATTTTCTTCGATAGTCGATGGTCTTGACAGTGGCACAGCTACGTGTTTTGTTTTCAAATGCCTTAGAAGGTTACTTGTAGATCCTCCAGAGTAACTTATTTTATGTCCACAATAGGAGAATTTAGCAATTATGTCAGACTTTACCATAAAATGGTTCCAGATCACACTTCGTTTACATTTTAAATTATTCATATTTAAGTATATCACAAATATTAATATGTGTAAGTTAGGAAATATCTGAGGTTTTACACTCTTAAAGCCTGACAACTAGTGTAGCACTTAAGACAAGACACAACTATTATAATTATGATGGGTAATATATTATGTTGGTGCCAATATAGGCCTTATATTTTGTACAGGTCTGAACTTGTATTTTTATGTCATAACATTATCCAAATATGTAAATATGTTTCATTATTATACTAACCAGTTGTGTTTATAGGAGAAGACCTTCTTGGGAGGATGGGAAATTCTATTTTAATAATTTTTTTAGCTTTTAATAGGTCTATAAGGTTCTGTTTACAAACATGTTTTTGATTTATCTTAATTAATAATATTGTGTTCTAATTAAGGTATTTTAGATTAATTTTAAAAGCCAATTAAACCAAACTAATGCATTTTAGAGTATAGAATTCTGTTAAATATTAATAATTTTAATAGTATAATATACATATAACATTTGTTAAGCCATATTATTCACTCAGGCATGGTTACAAGGGGGGTTCCCAATGTCTAGCCCCCCATTTTTTCATTTCTATATCTGTCTTTATAGACTATACTTTAAAATTCAAAAAATATTAATATTAATAAATAATTTAGGATAGGTTAGCATACGTATATGCGATTTTAATCAACCAATTTGCATGATTATTAGGTACTAATACTTATTTGGTAAAATAATACTCAGAATTTGTTTTTCAAAATCAAAGGTATAATAATAATAATAATAATAATAATAATAATAATATAATGATAATATTTATTTTGAAAATATAGGTACACATAATAATAAAAATAAAACAAATAAACAATATGCAACATTCCCTATAAGCATAGCTTACAGTATTTATTTATTTATTTATTTATGAAACGGGACAATTCCAATACAAATGTTGAAATTAATCTTAAAACTAAAGTATGTACAGTAAAAATATAAGAAATTAAAATTAACAGGGTAAAAACATTACCTTAGGACTGGTTTAGTCCCCCAATAGAAATGAAGGACCCTCGTTCGCTAGTCGCATCATGCGTGACATAGGACAGTTTCGCAAATAATTCACCGAACAAAAGGGAATATAGAATGGTAAAACACTACGAGAATTAAAAACTGGGATTCTAAAATTAAGTTTGTTTAAAAGAACAGGTGAGTCAATTTGACCATTAATTAGTTTTGCCAAAAATGATAGGTTTGTTTGTACTCTCCTATCAGCCAGCGTGGTCAAGCCTAGGTGGCAAAGTACTGGATTATAGTCATGCGGCGGACAATCAATTGATAACCTGTAAGATGCACACTTCAGAAACTTGCGTTGAATTCGTTCTAGTTGGTAGCTGTCGCTCATAGTTGCTGGGCACCAAATTACAGCACCATACTCAAGTATAGAACGAACAAATGAGCAAAAAAGTACTTTCAAGGAACTAGACAGCTTGAAGTCCATAGAAATTCTGAGGATGTACCCAAGCATTTTCATGGCTTTACAAGAAATTATGTTTAAGTGAGCATTAAACTTAAGACATCGATCAAATGTTATACCCAAATCTTTTATAGACTCACCAGCAGATTCAAGGAGTACACCAGATATAGAATAGTTAAAACTAATAGGGAAACTAAGAGAGCGATAAAAAGCCATTAAAGAGCATTTAGGGATACAGAGATCCAACCCATGGGTTGTAGCCCAGGTGACCAAGGAGTTGAGGTCATCTTGAAGAAGGATGCAATCCTGAGGGGTACTGATACGATGGAACAACTTTATATCATCGGCAAACATGAGTAATTGGCAGTGTTTTAGGACACTTTTAACACTTTTGACAAATAAAGAGAAGAGGACCGGAGACAAGTGGCCTCCTTGAGGGACACCTGACGTTATATTTACTGGTTCAGAGCAAACACCGTTAATTTTTACATATTGTATTCTATTGGAAAGATACGATCTGAACCAAGATATTAACGGCTCCCCAAAACCTACTGATTTTAGTATCGTTATAAGAGCAGAGTGATTAACACGGTCGAACTCTTTGGTGAAGTCCGTATAAATCACGTCTACTTGAGAGTGATCACGGAACGCATCCATGACATACTCTGAGAATATGGTATTACATGTAGTGGTTGAGCGCCCTGGCCTACAACCGTGCTGCTCATCAATTAAAATACAACTAACTGGACATGAGATACTACTTAAAACAATGGATTCCATTAGCTTAGCTAAATGGCTAATAATAGAAATCGGTCTGTACTTCGAAACATCTATAGTGTCACCTGATTTAAAAATTGGTGTCACTGAGCTGATTTTCCAGATATCTGGAAATAAACCTTCACATAGTGATTTACTTATCACAAGAAATAGTGGGTAACACAGAGAAGCTCTTATAGAGTAAAGAAAATAACCTGAGAGACCATCAGGGCCGACTGATTTAATATTCCGTAGCTTTCTAAGACGTATTAAGACATAGTCTAGGCTCACAAGACAAGTAGATGGGAGCTCATGAGGTAGTCCATTCTCTACGAGATCATCTAAATTTATTGCTGTTGAAGAGTACACGGAACTAAAGTGAGAGGAGAACATCTCGCACATACTGGCTCTATCGTTACTAAAAGCATTACCAAGCTTAAATGTTGCGGGTATTGTGTTTCCTCTTTTGGTTTTACGAACAAAATCCCAAAATGCCTTCGGGTTTTTTAGGAATAAGGACTCAGTGTTTTCGATATACTTGGAGTAACATTTCCTAGATAAAAACTTGCATTGATCACGTAAATTTGAGAAACGAGAGTAATCAATTGGACTTTGCGTTGATCTGTAAAGAGCATGAGCCTTTCTTTTTAATTGCACAGTATTCTTTAGCTGGTTAGAAAACCATATCGGAAATTTAGATTTTTTGTAGTTAACTTCTGGAACAAAGTTTAGGATTAGGAGGTTCGAGTTCAATTTATAAGTTAGTTTAGTTATACATCTTATACAATATACTTAACATGTTATAATGTCAAATGCATCTCTAAAAGAATATAACAAAAATAAAAGAATTAATAAACTAATAAAATAAAAATAAATTATTATAATTAATATTTGTTCAAATATTGTCAAAATCAAGATCAAAATCAAAACTTTTGAAGTTATATATTATATAAATTTTAAATTTTTTACATAAATCTGAGCCTTCAATAAATGTAGATTGAGATCCAAATGTTGTATTACTACCTGAAACAATATTTATGTTGCATTTATATGCAGATATATTTTTATAGTGTTATAAATATGATTCACATTGGGTTATTATAAATTATACATTGATTTCAAATTTATAATAACCATTCACTCATATGTCTGTCGTCACCTCTCTCTGCACCTCGCCCTTTATTTAAAAATGAATATTTGTATCTCTAAATATATGTGAGGTGTCATTCTAAAAAGTCAAATTGCTGATTGAATCATACATCATGTGAATCAAATGAATCAGTGATCGAATCATTTGAACAAATCATTTTAGTGAGTCGAATCAAATGATTCGATTCATTTAAAAGATTCATTTTTCCCATCCCTAGGACAGAGAGAAAGGCTCAGCTGCCGCAACGTCGCAGAGGCCGCCGTTCGGCGAGAGCGCAATGTGACCAACCGTTGAACAATTAAAATGATATGCGGCGCTACCGACGGCGGAGGGAGGTCATGTGGCATTGGTTCACCACACACTGATTACCAAATATGTGTTGTATATTGAATTTTGAACATTCACTCATCTAATCGTAGTTAAAATGCTAAAATATGCAGCATTTGATTTTGTATACCAACACATTAGGTTAAGATTACACTCGTACCTATCTACTTTTTAATTTAATAAATACAAATATGCAAATGTAATTCCGGGCCCTACTTATTAGTTTATTATTGTTACCATATAGTTGGTTTTATTAGTTTTGAAATAATATACATGAGCATAACAATTTAATATAAATACAAACTAAAGTAAATCATTCAACTAACTTTGTTTAGCTATAGTTAGATACATCCATTTTTTTTTAACAAAACAATCTGTAGGAAATTTTATAAAAAGATTCATCTGGAGTGAGTAAATCGTTGTTGCTACACTCTAAATAAATAAATATTAATTCAAATTGCATGTCAAATATATATTATTAGGACATAATAAAAAACATACCACTCACTGAACAGTATTTCTTGAAATAGTTTTATTCATTTTAAAATATTACAAAATACAATAAAAATGTATAGTTGCAAATGTTTAGTATGCAATATGCATTTGTACAGATAAAAAACCGAAGGAAAGAAAAATAAAAGTATAAAAAAAAAATTTTACTGAGGATTTTTATTGAAAATTGTATTTTTCATTATCAAGGCTATGTTAATGATTTAAATAAATTTTAAATTAGAATTTAGAATCAAGATACATGATATATGATAACATTTGATTTGCATATCAATGAGGGTATTAGTTACTATAATAAGTATACTATTGAGTTCATATTATTATGATTTATGATTAATCAAATGTATATGGGTAAAGAAATGAGTGAATTTTGTTCTTAAATAGTTAGATGTATTCGGGCCACGGCCATTGGGCCGCGAACTCAGCCAGGGTTCCACCTTTTTTTTAAGATCTCATAAATTTTTGTATTTGCTTAATGTGTGCCTGGTCTATATAGGGAGTAAGGACCTTGTAAAGTATTTATGGATATATTGAACCGTTAGCAATTTTTCTTTACAGAGCCCAGATGCCTGGCTATTATAGTGTGAGCAGGGCATATTAGTACAAGTATCAAGGTAATAAACAAACTATTTTGGATTTGTAATTTCGTTTTGTGTAATTAATTTTTTTTTCGTATCATGCAATCACAATTAGATGATAAACAAACAGATGGTAATAAATAATAATTAGATAAATAAAAATAAATATGTACAACTCTGAGTCTATATGGATATAAATATAAATAATAAAATGTAAAAATGCATTAATTGGTTAACAAATATAATTAGAGATATGAATAGAATTTATTGTAGTTTATGGTAACATAGTTGTCAGATTTCGATGTTTGTTTTAGTTTAAGGTTTGGATTATCCTTGACCAAAATCTTGCGACTTCGATAGCATTTGGATTGGCATGCAGGAGATCTTCTTTTGTACATGTATATGGGCAGCTTTGGCAGTTCAGTAGGTGTTCCATGTTTTGTTCCATACCACACTCGCATTTTGTTGAGATGTCTTGTAGGATGCCCCATTTCTTTAGGTTGTTTTTCGATCTGCCTACACCTACTCTGAGTCTATAAGGGATCTCCAGGTTGGCCAGTCTAATTCGTATCCTGCTGGCAGAAGTTCCACTGGTTCGGACTCCAGTTTATTATTTTAATTGGAGAGAGAGTTTCCACATTTCTCTTCGCACTTCTTCAGGGTGTTTATTTAGAAGTTTTGTCGTTTTTAGAAAACTCTTTCTGGATTTAAGTCTGAAATTAGGTGTAGTTTGGCTATGTAGTGGGTGACGTATGTCAGTTTCTGCTTTGGTTCTTTCCCAATCTGCTGCGACCTCCCAGCGGATGTTTGGTGGGGCGATACCAGCGAGTTGGTAAATTTTAGGAAGTGGAGTACTCTTAAGACAACCTGTTACTAAGCAGTAGGATTCATTCAGAATGGTACCTATCTATTTGTTTTGTGTGGACGGACCTACTCCACATAGGACTGGCATATTCCCCAGCAGAGAAACACAGTGACAGTGCAGACACACGTGTGCGTTGGCCCCCCACGTAGAGCCTTAGAGTTTCCGGAATATGTTGTTCCTTGTAGTAATTTTTAGCTTAGTTTTCTCACAGTGGTATTTATACTTAAGGGATCGGTCTAGCATAACGCCTAGGTATGTGGGATGTGCTGAGTTATCTAGTTTGGTACCTCGCCATTCGATTTCCAGAGTTCGGTCTGCCTCTCTGTTTTTAAGATGAAAAGCACAGACTTGTGTTTTAGTTGAGTGAGGTTTAAGGAAGTTTTCATCGTAGTAATCAGACAATACCCTGAGTGATTCTTCTAGTGTACTTTCACATCTTGGAAAGTATCACCTTGGGCGGCTAGGGCTGTATCATCAGCATATACTGGGTGATTCTTTTATCATTGAACACTCATTATTTCAAAAAGTATTAATGTTTCATAAAATATTTTTTTACATAGTTTCAAGTTGTTAAAAAACAATATTTTTATTAAAAAATTATATTTTTAAATATTTTTTATCCTTTTAATTTTTTAAGTTTTTTACTTTTTTGAATGACAACATGTAATTTTAATTTGTTATTCAAAAACAGAATATTTTTCTGAGTATTTCGATACATAAAAATTGAATTTAGGGCAATTAGTTTATGAGTTATAAGTATTTAAAGTTTTGATGAGCGGAGTAGAGTGGTACTGGGTTACCCCGCGAAATGTTTGTTCACTACTCCGCTCATCTAAACTTTATATACTTTTAACTCATAAACTAATTGCCCTAAATTCAATTTTTATGTATCGAAATACTCAGAAAAATATTCTGTTTTTGAATATCAAATTAAAATTACATGTTGTCATTCAAAAAAGTAAAAAAATTAAAAAATTAAAAGGATAAAAAATATTTAAAAATATAATTTTTTAATAAAAATATTGTTTTTTAACAACTTGAAACTATGTAAAAAAATATTTTCTTAAACATTAATACTCTTTGAAATAATGAGTGTTCGATGATAAAAAAATCACCCTGTATAAAATGTTTGATACCGGCCTGGGTCATTAGTGTATATGTTAAAAAGTGTGGGTGCTAGTACACTACCTTGTGGGACGCCATTTTTCTGAATACTCCATCTACTAACCTTTCCTTCAAGTAAAACACAGTATTTTCTGTTGCGGAGAAGGGTGTTTATTGTCCTGGCAAGTGTATTATCTTTAGTTAAATCCTTGATCTTAGAGATCAGAAGGTTGTGGTTCACTGTATCATATGCGGCCGTTAGTTCTATAAATACTATTCTAGTTATTTTTTTTTCCTCATAGCCATTCTCTATATGTTGGGTGAGTCCCAATATTTGTCCAGTACAGGACCTCCCTGGTCTGAAACCGCCTTGCTCTTTGATGAGTTTATCATCTATGAATATTTTTAGCCTGTTTAGGATTCATTTCTCATATCATTTGTAGGTAAGCAGAGGAGGGAGATGGGTCGGAAGTTTTTTGGGTCGTCTGTGGTTTTCCCTGGTTTTAGAAGTGCTATGATTTTTTCCAGATTTGGGGGATTTGTTCTGTGTTTGTGATATTGTTGAAGAGGTCTAGAAGCCACTTTTTGGCAATCGGCCCCAAGTTCTTTCTTTGTTCTGTGCAAATATCGTCTACACCCACTGCTTTCTTATTTTTCAGCTCAATTAGGTTTGGAGCTCTAGTGGTGAGAAATAGTCTCTCAGTATTGATTCCTCCTCAAATTGTTTTCCATCTGATATGTATCTATGCTTTTTTTCTTTTTTTCATATTTGTCCTTCCATTTATGAGTAGCTGATGTGCCACTTGATTTGCTGTTACTGCTGATATGCGTGTTTTAAGTTTCGACGGATCACAGTCGAGTTTCTTGATAAGCCCCCAAGCTTTACTGCTGCTGTATTTCATATCCATATTATTGAGAAGTGTGTGCCAGTTTGTCCTTCTTACCTCTGTAATATTTTCTAATAAGCGTTCACCTTCCTTGATTGTATCTAAATTGAAAGGGTCGTTTTCGTATTGATCTGAGTACGATTGGAACTGTTCTGATAGTTCAGAGGTTAAGCCTAGTATGTATCTTGTTCTACATCCCCTGGGAATAAATTTCCTCGAAATACGTTTTACGGTATCCACGAATGTATCATACTGGTCACTGGTAGTGTGAAATTTCAGTGTCTAGACTAATCGAGTAATCCAGCCAGTTAGCATTTTGGAATTTAAATCTTCTTCGGAATAGTGTTGTGTTAGCTCTGATTTTATGGGTTATTTCACATGATATAGGTCTATGTTGTGACCGTGGTATGTGTCTTTCAACTCGTTTGATTGCCTGTTGTTTTAGAGAGTTACTGACAAATATTAGGTCCTGGTTGTATCCTCTCTTTCATCGTTCGCTATTAAACGAGGATGGGAGTTTTGGGTCACGGAGCAGTGTAAGTAGGCCATGCTTCTGCCCATGATTCGACGATGTCCCCGTTTTAATAATTTTCTTTGTATCCCCATGTGGTACTATGACTATTGAAATCACCAACTACTATTTGCATTCTTTGGTTATTGAAGTTTCCAGGATCTTTGAAGGCAAAAGGTGTTGTAGGGGGTTTATATATCGAGGTAATGGTGCAGTTCTGTATTTCAATAGTAAGGATCTCGAAAATAGCGCTGCCATATTTGCCATGAGGTTTTTCGATTACGGAGTTTTTTTTTTTATAACGGAAATTGTTGGTCTTTTGTCTTGAGTAGCCCGGTGCGTCTCCTGAATACATAGTACGTCGCATGCTGTAGACTTACACAACTCTGCTAGGAGTTCTTCTTTGCTGTCTGATATTCCCTCAATATTGATTGAGATCGTCTTGAAGGCTTTGGGAGGTGGCCCTGAAAAGGGCCTTTTTGACATTGTGGTTGTCTGGATGTGCAGAGATTAGGTTGCGCACCAATATGGTTCTCTGCTTGCGTGGTGGTAGATCTTTAGCGTTGCCCAGGGTGCCCTCCAAGGAAGCGATCTACCATTACACCACGTGTAATTAATAATTATTATTTATTATTTTGCAGTTTCAAATATTTCAATCATTTCATAGTTTATTATTAAACGAATGATTCCTCACGTCAGGTTTCGCGTTAATATTATACAAAGTGATTTTTTATGCATACTCCCCTTATTTTTTTTTTCTTAAATTGTACATATTATAATCAAATTTTTGGAATTTTAAAAACGCTTGAGGATTTTTGAAATGAGATTTTTATAACATTTAAGAACAATGTTGTTACAATACAAACTACTGTTTTTCAAATAGGAATACTTTTTTTTTACTTTTAATTATTCAGCCGATATTTTAAAAGGTGGTGAGCATTTTTCACCATAATGTCAAGTAAATTGTATTATTTTTATTATGGGGCCTCTTAATAAAACTGATCCATGGGCCTTTGGTGTGCCAGGCCGACACTGGATGTATCTTTAAAAGTATATGCTCTCCATAGCTCTTTTATTGAAAATATTCATCAATAGTTTTATGTCATGACATTTGCTTTTAAAAACTTATTATTATTATGTCATTTTTTACAACTACTAATTTTTTACTTTTTTACAATTTTTATAGGATTGCCCTGTTTCAAAACCGTTTAGAATAAATGGATAAATGTATTATTTTAGGTTCTGAGTGGAACCAATGAATGTATTGATTTAACAAAGATGTGTGTTTTTTTTTTTTTTTGTCTGTATACACGATAAATAGTCGAAATAATGCTTCGATTTTCAATATCAGTACCTTGTTCGTTTGGAAAGTGAATATCGTTGGTATCCTTCGGGAGGTAACAATTTAAATTCCCAGTAATTTTGAAAAGCGCCAAGAAAAACAAAAGAAAAATTAAGGAAAAACGGGAATTTTTAAACAAAATTGATTTTTCACAAAATCGACTTTGGTTTTTGGTGTAACTTTAAAACAAATGACCGTAGATTGATGAAATTTTCTTTGGTTGTTTATATTTGCATTTTCTATACAAGATAACATTTTCAAAATATTTTGATTTCTTTTGAACTGTTTAGGGACATTTTCAGTTTCCAATTTTATTAGTTTTTTTTTTATGAATATCAATAAAAATGTATTTGTTGAGTAAAAATACTAGAAAATTTAATACAAGGCTCCTACTATATGGTTTCAAAGGCAGATAAAAAATATTAAAAATCCTTTCTCACAGTTTAGTTTTTTTTTTAATTCTAAAATTTTAAAATGTAATGCAAGACACACTTTATGCCTACTGAACAGCAGTATGACTTCTGTGTTTTTACTATTATGTATTTATATAATATATGAACATTCATTATTTCAAAAAATAACGAACAAGCGGCTGGAGAGCCATCAAACAGTAATAACACACAGTTTTAAAATTTTACCACAGCCAATTTGTTCAAAAACAAACTATAAAATCTCAAATTCAACCTTAACAAAAATAGTTGACCCCAATGTTACAGTAAATTCAACTTATACTACATTTTTGAATTGTATTAGTACCTAAACCATAAACGGGTGAACAAAATGTATTTAAATTTTACTAAAATATATACTAATACTAATTTACACTATTTAATAAGAACATTTCACTTACCTTTTTCCATTTTGCTCAATTTTTTTCAGCATCGGGCATTGTATTCAGTTGTGAAGCTATATTTTCCCACCTTTTTTTTACTATATTATGTGTGAAGTTTGCTCTAAATTTCGCAGCATTTAGCTGTGGGTCGAGAGCTAGTAACTCGACCAACAACTTCATTTGAGCTTTTGTTTGTCAAGCTTTTGTGACACTTCTGACACACATATTGCACTAAGTTGAAATATGAAAATAGGAACTACTTACCAAGCCCGGATTAAGGATCAATTAGGCCCCGGGACTCCATACACTTAGTGGGCCCCCTTTCAAGTTTAACTTCAAAATAATTTTATCACTAGGTACATATTAATGACTATACAAAATATATATATATAAAAATATAAGACTGATAAATATATTATATTTTATTATTATACATAATATATTACATTATTACATATATATATATATTTAAAATATATTTGTATAGGTTACTAGAGATTTATAACTTTAATTTTTTTCTTGCTTTCTCTTTTGCAAATTGTTGCAATATTTCATTAAAATCCATTAATTGCAAAATATCATTTTCTGAATGTAATATCATTAATCATGATAAATTGTCTTGAGTCTTGTTATTTATTTATTTTTTATTCTTAGAGTGAGGTCACACGAGCGTTTTATTAACGGACGTTACGACGGACGTCATGAAGTCCGTTGTTGAAATTCATTACAATCATACCTAGCAGCCACACATACGACGTCCGTTGGATTTACCGTCCGTTCGACGTTGGCGATACGCAAGATATGCTATAACGTCCGTTACGATTAGCTTATCAGCGTTGTAGATTATTATTAGATTCAATTGACAAAGACAGACGAACGTTGTTTTGACGTCCGTTTTTGTTATTTCAGTTCATGTTTTTCACTTGTAGGTAGAAAGTGATTTCATTTTAATTCATTTTAATAAATTAAATTAACTTAAATTAATTAAGTGTAAATTAATTAATAAAATTGAAGTTAATATGGAGACTGAGCAGTTAATATCCGAAGTTGAAAAACGACCAGTATTGTGGGACACGTCTGATGATGATTATAAAGACAGAAATAAAAAAAATGAAGCTTGGTTGAACGTTACGTCTGCTTTATATGACAATTTTTCAAACAATACCGAAACTGAAAAAAAAGTTATTAGTAAGTAGATACAAATAATATAAAAACAATTTATTTTATAATAAATATTTTTATTGAAAATAATAAATCAAGACACGATATCGGTAATTCTAAAATTATAACAAATAAGTACTTAATTTATAATATTATAAATTATTATTTTATAATTAATGAAAAGATTTATTTAAATTTTTTCATTTTGCCAAGGTATTTGTCCGTCTTCAGACACAAAATAATTAGCTAAAGCGTCCCGATATCTATTTACTGATCTATTTACGTATAAATTATTATCATAATCAAGGTCTTCCATCCCTGTAATTGTCAAAGTATCGTCAAATTTAAAACCATCACGATCACGTACAAAATTATGTAACACACAACAACATTTTACAATATCAATAGCAAACTCCACATTAACATCAATTGGTCGATGGAATATTCTCCACTTATTTGATAATATTCCGAATGAACATTCTACGTAACGCCTTGCCCGAGACAATCTATAGTTAAAAGTTCTTTTAATATCTTGTAAATATTTTCCCGCATAAGGCCTAAGCACGTTTGTTGATAAACCAAATGCCTCGTCACCTACAAATGCGTAAGGAATAGGAATATTAATACCGGGTATGAAGTTTGGGCTTGGAATATTTAATGAATTATTTTGTAATTTATTCCATAGACTAGAATTCTTAAAAATACTAGAATCCGAGTCTTTTCCAAATGAACCAACATGAATATAAGTAAAACGGTAATTTGAATCGACTACTGCGAGTAAAACAATGGAATAAAAATGTTTATAATTGAAGTACAACGAAGCACTTCCTGGAGGCTTGGTTATCCGAATGTGCTTTCCATCAACTGCTCCCAGGCAGTGCGGAAAATTTGCTCGATGTTGAAAACCTTCGGCTATTTTTCTCCAATCTTCTTCATTCGGTGTAGGCATACATTCGTTTGACATAACATCCCAAATTTGTTGACAAACTGTTCGTATTATGTTACTTAAAGTAGATCGTCCAATTCTATACGCATAATGTAAATCATGAAGGTTGTTTGAACTTCCCAAATATCTAAAAATTTTAAATTTAAATTTAAAATGTCTAATCATTAATATAGGATTAAATAGGATACTAAGTATAATCTTAATGTTATGCATTGTATGCATTATATTATGACACATGCAGTATTACATATTTATTTTATTTATCTTATTTGTTATTTTATTTTTAAACGGTAAAATATATTTAATTGTTAAAAAGTAGGTAGTAATTAAAAAATGCATACATTTTTTAGTACAAGAAGTTATTTCAAAATGGAGAAGTGTTCGTGACAATTATACACGCAGTCTTAAAAAACAAGCAGAATGTAACAAATCTGGAAGTGGTGCGAAAAAAATTCAGCGATACATTTTCGAACAACAACTTTCATTTCTGAAAAAATGCAGAGAACAGCGTCCGACTTGTAGTAGCTTACAATTACACGAGCAAACTAACGAAGATACATCTAGATCTGATTTCGATGATATTGAATCAAATATTAATAATAATACTCAATGCTCTGAAAACGAAGGAAACCAAAATGATACATCTATTAGTCCATGCCATAAGTCCACGCCAGCAAAAAAAAAGAAAAACAACGCATTCACTTGAGGATAAATTAGGTGCTTTTTTGGATTCACGAACAATTAACACGAATAATTCATCTGTGGACATGACTGATGAAGATATGGCATTTTATACATCAACATTGCCCATAGTGAAAACTTTAACCTTAAATCAAAAAATGCGTTTTCGAATTGAAGTTATGCAACTGCTACAAAATATAAAACATACTGGTTCATCAATGGAAT
The DNA here is from genome assembly GCA_949089665.1 of Macrosiphum euphorbiae. Lineage (NCBI taxonomy): Eukaryota > Metazoa > Arthropoda > Insecta > Hemiptera > Aphididae > Macrosiphum > Macrosiphum euphorbiae. Next base: position 4,015,233 of record CARXXK010000002.1, on the reverse strand, counting down.
CTTCAATTGCTCAAACTTCTTATGTTGAACCATATCGTCATCACAATAATATGCCAGTATCACCTCATACATATAACGATCAATATTTTCAATCAAATATATTACGTCCAAACTCAGCATCATCTTCTAATTCTATACAGGCTTATACACAGTTTTCTCCAGAAGACCAAAATCCACCATCAAACTAGTCAACAATAAGTTAACTTAAGTGATGGATTTTTATGATTTGCAGTAAAATTATTTTTAATATTTTTTTTTTTAATTCAGAAATTGTCAAAAATACGTGATTTGTATAAACTTTTATAATATCAATTATTTCAAGTTAATTAGTTTTTTTCTTTTAATAAATTAAAATATTTTCAATAATGATCATATACAAGATGGTACCTATATTTATTTTAATAATTTATTTGTAATAATTTTTTCATATAATAATTCAAATATTATAATACATATAAATAACTATCAATAATAAATATATTATTTTTTAATTTTTACTTACCTCAGAGTAATAGCTAGCATTTCTTCGGGTGGTATCGCAGATCTCATATTCGTATCTTGACGTATGATTTTATGTTTAATTTTGGCAAAAAGTTCATCAAATGACGTTAAAGACATACGAAAATAATTAAAAAAACTTACATCATCAGCTCGTAATCTACTATAAAGAGTGTAAAAATCACCATGCAATAATCTTTCACTATTAATTGGGTGCACCCACCATTTTCTTTGCACTCGTTTTTTTTCGCGAATAATTTTCAAAGCAGTATACGCAAAAATCGCAACCTCTTCGTCATCCATTTTGATGATAACTGACGTTGATCCTAGCTAGTGTGACCAGAAAAGTAACGACCGTTAAAATAACGTCCGTCGTAACGTCCGTTAATTAACGCTCGTGTGACCTCACTCTTATTAGTTTGGAAAAAGCTCTTTCGGCCGAACAATTGGCCACTGGGATAGTTAAATATAATCTAAGAGCAATTAAAATGTTTGGGCATAAAATCATGAAACCATTTTAATAACTTAAAAGTATCACTTTCATTAAATGATACATTACTTAAACTTAAAAAATTTTGAAATTGAATAATTTCATTTTCAAGTGAAGTATCAACATCATTTTTATATGTGAAAATACAATTCTTTATGCTCTCTTGGACTGCACTATCTGAATCTGGTGGACAACTTAATTTAGTAATAGATAAAAAACGGGTAGAAATATAATTATATGCAGCAATTATATTTTCAAGTTCTAAAACAAATGTATCTATAATCAAGGCTGGGCATTAACGAGTTAAAAATTAAAATTAAGTTAAAATGTTAAGTTAATTTTAATTAAGTTAATTAACTCGTTACTTTTTTTTTCAAATTAACTTTTAACTTAATAAGTTGCTTTTTTTCAAGATTAACGTGTTAACTTCAAGTTAATTTTATTTCAAAAATATCTAAATTAAGTTAATTTTCTTCCGAAGAATAATGTAAATTTTTTAATGTGTTTTTACTTTGATGTATCATTTTAAATTTCCCCAGTAATTTTCTTAGACGTAAAGAAAAACTATCTAATAAACCACATTATGTGTCTGGAATTTTCTATTTTTGCAAATTAGCAAATTTTAACTTTACACTAAGTTAAGTTACTTTTTTTTAAAGTTAACTTTTAACTTAACGAGTTAACGATAAAAAATACGAGTAACTTTTAACTTAACTTAATTATTTTAAAATAACTTAACTTAACGAATTAAAAAAAACATTAACTTGCCCAGCCTTGTCTATAATAACATAATGAGTTTAAATTCCACTATAATACCACTATTATCATCAGGATACTTTTTTTTTCTTATCCTTTCAGTTTCATTCAGTCAACATATTGACTTAGGTGTATGATTTTATTTTCATAAATCTCATAGAGTCTCTTAAACTTGACACATAATGCCTTAATGATTTTAGCAAGTTGACGGCTTTTAATGCATCACCGTGTTTGTTTTTCAATTCAATTGAAGTTTTATTGCTTCTGTCCAATATATCACTCCATAATAATGTAAGATAAGCAATCTCTCTTTTTAACATTTTTTTTCTATAATATTGTAGCTTCTCTTTTTGTTTCACAATTTTCATTAACATTTTCACACAGTTTTATTAGAGCTTCAAGGATTTTTTCATAATTACCAATTAATGCTTTACAAGCTTCAGAATGACACGACCACCTAGTATCACTCAACGATTTAAGTGTAATTAACCGGTGTTTATCATTTGTATCCAACCTATCTGTAAGTATTTTCCATCTATACGTAGAACTGCTGAAAAATTATATAATGTTTGTAAAAAGCCAAAATAGTTTACTGCCTAATACTTTGTATGAGAATTTTAATATCTTGATAAGTCATACTTACCGGAATTTGACTGTGAAGAAACCTTTAATTTTAGTTAGTTTTGAGGTAAATTATCTCTCCTGTTCTTTTTTTTTTCTTTTTTCCGAGCCACTTAGATATTTTTTGGTACTACTCATTTTTATAATTGTTTATTAGGTAAGTAATTGAATATTAACTAATGTCCAATAACTAATAAGTTATACAAACTTAGTCTGTAACCACCATACGATTGCACGAAAACGCCGGAGTTACAAATTCTATTTTTAGTGTTAGTTATGATATCTCCATAGATAAGAATAATATATTAGATTGGACACATAATTTAAGATATAAAGTATAAGTATAAGTATATTACCTCATGACACAGACTTCTATAATACACTAGATAAGTAACTCTCGAGATTTATTGAAGCTCGGCTTATCAGTTGCCGCCATTTTGTCGGTTGGCAAAGCATTTTTAAGATTATTCTACATATTATTATAGACTTTAGTATATTCTATAACAATTTATTATTTATTATTTAATTACTTAATACAATTTCACGTCATTGTATTAAGATGCAACTTACAACTCTACAAGTATAGTCAGTGAAGTGTACAATTGCTTGATAATTAATTATAATGCCTGTTTCACGTGCTGCTTATGGATGCTCAAACAGATATCAAGCTTGACAAAATATACATTTCTTTCGGTGAGTTAAGTTATAATAATAACCAATTAGTAAAGATATTGATCTTTTAAGTAACAAGTAAATGGTTTTTGGCAATGAAAATGTATTCTATATCTATTTTAATTTTATAATTGCATGATCATAGATTTCCCACTTCTAACAGCGAGTTGATGGAAAAATGGATAAGTGCAATAAAAAGAAAAAAATTGAAGCAAGTCAATGGAGTCGGATATGTAGTGTTCATTTTACAGAACAAGACTATCAAGTTAGACCTGGTGTACATAGATTATTGTTAAGGGACAATGCAGTTCCATCAGTGGGTGTAACACGATTGCGCCTGGCTTACCTATTTCCATTCAAAAAACGCAATACGATTGCGCTCTTAATAATTTTCCTTCCCAATTTTACAGGCTTAGGACTGACAACAAAATTAAATTGTTCGCTTGGTTAAAAATTTTGAGTTACAATTTTTTTTTTTTTTTTTTAATAATAATACTCTAATAGTAGCTCTATCATAGATATTTCTTTTTAATTAAAAATGTCTAATTAAATATTTTTTTATCGGTTGTACATATGGGGTAATCAAGTCCAAGGAAAACCAAGTCCGACTGTATTTTTAAATAGTGTACTAGAAAATTGTTATATAACATATACATATACCATATACGGGACAAACACATATATATACATTAAAGCGCAATCGTGTTGCGTTTTATGCAGGTAAAAAAGGTTATAGACTGGCGCGATAGTGCTAATTGGTCGAGCGCAATCGTATTGCGTTTTTTGAATGGAAAAAGGTAAGCTGGGCGCAATCGTGGTTCACCGCCATCAGTATTCCCATCGTTTCCGTCCTACCTTCAAACACCAATTAAAATTCCTAGGAAACCACCTACTATTAAGGAACTTTTGTAGTAACGGTATATTGTCATAAATCATGTAAAATTAATTTGTTAACAATTTGTTTAATTTGTATGATACAGATACAAATGTAGATCAATTACAAGACAATAATAATGAATACGACAACATGTATCCAGCTAGTAATTTTAAGAGTGTGGAAGTACAAACTGACACCTTTTATCCAAATGAAGAAATTCTTAAAAATAAAATAAAAATACTACAGCAAAAACTAAGAAGGAAAAATAAAAAAATTGAAAATTTAGAAGACTTATTAAGTAATTTAAAAAACAGAGGACTTCTTGAAGATGAACCACAGACTATTATTGCTTCTAATTTTAAAGGTAAGAGTTGGGACTTGGAACTTATTGCTTGTACTGCCTTATAGTAATTATTATAAATTCTGCTTTATTATGCGCTTTCTTAATTTCATAATAGAAATGGTGTTAGATTTATTCAAAAACCAGTTTAACAATGATAATAAAACTAATAAGTAATCTAATTATAAAAATTTGTAAGTGATGGATAATATGAATAATTTTATTTACAATAATGTTTATCTTATTCAAAACTATATATTTAAAATATCGGTTAGGTCCAAAATTGGGTTTGCGTAAAAATTAAGAAAATTATGTTTATAACACATGTTACGGCTACCAAATTGGATAACGAAAGATTCTTTGATCATAGTAAAACGAAATAGTAATTATTATTTTCAAGTTATTGGACAACTGCATGTAACTAAACGTGAACTATGTTATTTGGTAGTATACACCGAAAAGTGGACCTCGGTAGAAAAAATGTATTATGATCATACATTTTGGATATAAAATGTCTGAAAAATTAATATCGTAAGAAGTTTAAAGTACCAATATCAGTCCTACTAATTTAATTGATTATGACATGAATTTGTATTTTAGGTTTTATTTAAATTGTCTTTTCCCTGAACTCGTCGATCCCTTATATGGCAAAAGATTGTTAATAAGTGATATCAGGGACCCGGATGACATGTTAGAAAAAAAACAAGAAAGATTTAAAATAGTATTCTTGATAAAAATTAAAAAATCTTAATATTATTATGAAAGCAGTTTGGTTTTAATATTTATTTAAAATGTAAAGTAATGTATGATTAGTTATAATAAAAACTGTCCTTTACAAATTATACGTGGTATACGCATATTATATAACATTATACGTAAAATATACTCAACACATTTACCTACAAGAAAACTAATATTTAGATACCGTAAAATGTGGTTACTTTGATAATTTTTGTTTGTTTTTTTGGTTCTATTTTCATTGGTGACACGTCAAAATATCCCGGTCAAAATATCCCCGACAAAATATCCCGCGTCATTATTAATTATTTATTTAAATTAACATTTACTGAAGACAAAAAACGAATTAAGACATTTTTTAAAATAAACTAAAATGGTATGTTTTCCGTCAAAAATGATTATACTTATTACTTATTATAATACTAAGTTATGTGCTATTGATTTTAAATATTTATTGTTATTAGTTTCGTCATATCCTTTTACAACAGCAATTAACCGCTCGTCCAAATTTTTATACTTTTGCCTTTTTTTTTAGGTGCACCAGCTGTTTGCTGCTCCATTTTGGTCTCCTGCAGACTTTGTTCTCGCTTTAACATATTTATGAACTTCCACACTGTTACATGATTAGCTGCCAATGCAGAATTAAACGCTCTGTGCCATCCTTCTACTGCATTATTTGTCCTGGGAGAGCCTTCCGTTACAGCATCAAACATATTCCATATTTTAATTGGAAAAGTATGCGCCCTTCGCCTACCACCACGTGTTGGTCTTCCAATCCACGTGTCCTCAAAATAATCAACAAATGTTCGTAATTCTTCTTCATCATCTACGTAGTAGTTGGAGTTAATTAGTTCTTCAAATGCAGAAATAACATTATCAACAGGTACAAGAGCCAATAATTTTTTTATTTCGTGGGAAAATATTGCGTCTGTGGAATACCTATTCTTTAATCCACACGATTGCAATTTTCGCAATAAGCACTGGGTAAAATGAAAAAAAACATCCATGTATTTTAACATCAGTGTATAATTCTTTAAATGATTTTATAAATGCTTGTTCGAAATCTATCACAATAGCTTTTGGTTGTAAATTTGGTTTGAGTATATTAATTTGATTTAGTACTTCGGAATAACTATTTTCGTTTTTATTACACATTAATATATATATAAGTGGATATACAGTGCAGTCAATGTTACCGTGAATAGTATACAGTTGATTAAATATATTGGGTACAGATTTAAACGTTCCATCTGCGAACCATATTTCAGAGTCATTCAGTATATTTAAATTTTCATTTGTTGTGAATATCAATATTCTGTTATTAATATCCCAATTTTCATCATTTTTACTGTCATATAGCAAAAAAGGTAAATTACTTAAGGTTAATGTGTATCGTTAGGTATTACTAAAGAATCAAGAGTCACAGGGTTGGGTGGAGGTACATTATTTCGATTTCGAGAACGTCGAATTGTTCGACTAAGCGCCACAGTTGAAGGTAACCTAGCTGCAATTGGCATAGATGACTGAGGAAATGCCTCGCTTATAATATTTCTTGTTGTCTGATTAGAATCACTAGCTTTTTTTATTCGTTATAATACCTTCTTTGATTCTAATCCGGCTGCATCTGAAGCGTGTTCATGATCTCCTCTCTTACCTAGGAATTCCCCTACAAAAATATTAATAATAATTGTGACAATATATGAAAATATAATATTATTATATCCAGGCCTATTGAGAATAATCGTACGAGTAATATTCGTTTACAATCAGTGCCGGCGCTCATCTTAATACCGTGAAACACATTGAAATTTAATATTAACAAATTATAAATCTATACATTTGTTGTTCTATACTACACATGTATAATATATTAATATTAATATTATTCCTATCATCAATTATTTGGAAAATGATATCTAAATTTGGCCATAGTACAAAGTATTTTATTGTCTACCGCCGCCGCGTACTTAGATATTAAACAATTTATTATACAATGAAAACTGTCTAAAGCGGAATCGCATGGGATCAACAAAAAATTCCGCTTCAAGCAGTTTTCCGCTTTATTCAATAAAACGGAAAAATTCAACTAAAATATAGGTGAAAATGAAATGACTGAATGTCCTTTTATATTCAAATCGATCAATTGATATTTTATATATATTGATGTTTTTATAAGTTATAATTATTAAAATAAATATAAATTAATAAAATAATAAGTCCCCCACGAATTTATTAACTTATAATTTTCAACACATACATATTATTTTATTATTTGTAAATAATTTTTCGTTAACACATTATAATAAAAAAAAAGATAAGAATAATCTGATATTATTCTTTTAATGTTTAAAATTCAAATAAAAATAGCATTAATTTAAAAAAAGCTAGAATTTTGCCCTCCTCTGGGTACCTATTTTATCCTCGTCCTAAAATTTAATTATAAATCAACAAACCTGATTCGTCGTCTGTGGTTGTGTAACATCTTGTCAAACATTTTTTTCTTTTATACTCCGTACAACGCCAAATTATTTTTTCTTCACTCTTTCGGTGTATACTGAATAAATATCCTTCAAATATTAGTAATTTATTGCCTTTTTGGCTTTTAATAAACTCTAGCATTTTTGAATTAAATAAAAAGTGTGAGTTAAATAATTTGATTGAAGACTGTTAAATGCTCACGACACGCACTGTAGGTAATGATATAAAATGACACACTATAATACCATTATCAAAATAACGAATAATACTAGATTAGATAAAGTGTGATTATTACTTCTAATCGCAACAGTTATTTTATTTTGTCGGAGATATTTTGTCGTGGAACCATTTTCATTTAACTAATGCTACGGTAAAGAAAAATGTAAAAATTAAATTGCTTTTTTCAAATATATATTTCTCTACAATAATCAATAAAAACATTTTTTTTTTTAGTCTTAAACTCTAACACATATATTTTTAAAGTTAAATGTACCTATCAAAGTTTGACCACATGTGGGGTTACTTTGATACCCCCTATTTTTATTCATTAAATCAAATAGTTAGCCAAACTATCAATGTTGTCAAAAAAAATGTTTTATGATAATTATTTTATGAGATATATAAATATAAGTGACATTGATACATTGATACATGTTTTTTTTTCTAAACAAATATACCTATTAATTCAAATGAATACATTTCTTTCAACTCCATTAACATGTAATTAGGTTGGTAATAAAAACATAATAATAACAATAAAAGTTTTATTTTATTTTAATATAACTCAGTCTTATCTTTTCTGGCAGACTTTAGTTTATTAATGTTCCTTATACTACTTAAAATGTTACCAACATTTTATTTAATCTTTTATATATTAAATTTTATCAAGTCATAACTTCAAGCTTCTCTTACATCCAATGAATGAGAAAATTTGTACTTAATACATTTCCCCACACCTTCAACTTTAGGATACTTCAAGACTGCTTGAATTTGTTCCAGATTTACTTCAAACACATCATCTTTAATCAATTTAAAATTTAAATGTTTGTTTGGTTGTGTCCAATGACTTAAGTACTGTTACTCTTATAATTTTGTCCTTGATATTTTTTATTACAGCAAGATAAATATAAATTGACATTCCACGCTTACCAAATTTAACATTAACTAAAATAAATGTTCCAATTTTTAAGTTATCTTTACTTGGTGGTTGATATTCTGGAATAGTGTTATCTATCACTTCATGATCTGACTCAGAGTCATTGGTAAGGATTGGATGATTGCTTAATTCTACCTCTTCATCAGAAATGACATTATTATTGACACCAAGTGAAGCCACTGTTATACTTGCTCCTGCTTCTACAGTTATTTTTTTTCTTTTTGTCCTTGCATTGTCATCAGTGTTTGGGTATCGTTGACTTTTCAAATATTCGGTAACAGTGTCATTAATTAAGATATTTGATTCATCAGTATTGGGTAGTTTGTCCATCACTTTTTGTTTATTCAATGGAAAAATACCTGTTGCTTTAAAAGATGCTTGCAAATCATTGGCAATTGACCCACCACCATTATAATTATCCATTGCATCAATTGCTTTTCGTACAAGAGTAGGAAATGATGCTTTTAGAATAGCCTTCAATCTTGTGTTTTGGTTTTTCCACTCATTTAATGCATTTCGCCATGCTTGTTTCAACGGTCTGAAAAAACCAACATCTAAGGGCTGGGTTAAATGAGTAGAATTCTTTGGAAGGCAAACAAAGTCAGTATCATTTTGTTCGCATTCAAAAATGATATCTTCTTGGATGTGGGATGATACGTTATCCCCTATTAGAACTTTTCTTCCAGGCTGACGTTTAGCATGTGGTAGAAAACTAGTTAGGAACCAGTCTTTAAATGTAACGCTATCAATCCATCCATGAGATGAACGGTTGTATCGAGATCCTCTAGAGCAACAAGGTTCAGGACAACATGGTGCTCCTTTTGGTCCTCCTTCGGTCCATGGTTGCCACATATCATTGGACTTATATATGAAATATGGTGGCAAAAGAATTCCAGTTGCAGAACCACAAAACATAATAGATGTAGCTGATTTAGAATGATTTTGTACACGTTCGGGATATTTTGTTCCACGTTGAAAAATGAGTTTTTTTTCCTGGATTATCCTGTAAATTTGTTTCGTCATAATTGTAAATATTTTGAGGTGATACATGCTCAACTACATGTTGCAAATTATCAAAATATTTTGAAATACATTGGGGAGAGACTTCTGCACGACATCTGGAAATATTGGTTGCTATACGTTGACAAACAATATTGTTATATCTTTTTAACATGCTACGAGCCCAATCTGCACCGGGAAGATTTTTTGAAAACGATTCAACCACAATGCCTTTTCTATCCAAATAAGATTTTGCAATGATCCTGTAAAAATGTACTACTAGTCAATCTACTAACACGTTAAGTGCCATGCGGCCGCCGGCGGCCTTACGTAATGGTATTTTTAAAACGTTATCGGGTTTTTATTGTTGTCATTCGTGAAATGCTATCAGCATTATCTCGGGAAGTATTTGATCTAAAAATATGATTCCGACATTAGATTATTCGGTTTATCATGTATGTTATTAATAAAGTATAAAATAAATAAGACCGCCGGCGGCCTAAGTGCGCTATGGTAATATTCGTTATTGGCCATTTGGCAGCCGGCTGTCGTAATAGAATGTTTATGTTATACCGCGATTCGTGTCTTATTATTTTGTTTACTTATTAATTTAATTCGAGCAACAATTATAAAGTTTAATATCGTAATATATTATAATAATATATAATATATTATATTGTAATATTAACAAATAACGTAATATGTTTTGGGGAACCCATACTAAAGTCATGTCCATTTTAATATTCCAAACACACTATGTAGTGCCCTACTATAAAAATAATAAAATAATAATGGTATGACCTGCAATATTTGTAAACCTGCCAAAAAATGCATAACAATGATTATAAAAAAAATATTTTAATGTAAACAATAAAATAAATAAATATTATATTAAGTATTAATTTTAATTTATAGAAAAAAGTAATGTCGAAGATTTAGACGAATTCATATTTTCCCAACAACCTATTCCTTCCGTACCAGTAAATATTAATTATTAATTATAAGTAATTATCATTTTGATTTTTATTATTTTTTGAAATTTTTAAAACATTTTGATTAAACAGTAAAATGTATTGTAGAAAGTTAAGAAAAATAAATATTATGTTTAAATTTTCGTTTCAGTGTAAATAATATAGCTAACCTATGGTAAATTTTGTCCTCTATGTCCTAGTGCTATTTTCAAAAGCATAACTACAGCGCCAATCATATAAAACAGGTAGGAATATACATTGGTTTTGAGGCAGCCCGCGGCCGTATGGCCTCCTAGGAATAATATGGTGCGGCAGCCGGCGGCCTAAAAATCACACAAACATCCATATGATTTTGCAGCAGCCGGCGGCCTCATGGCACTTAACCCTGTAAAAATGTACTACTAGTCAATCTACTAAATGCCAAATATAAATCTAAATGTAATCACTAACTTAAGATCCATCAGTGTAAGAGGGAAGCACACTTCATGGCAGCTGTAAGAAAAGACATTTCTTCCTTTTCGCTAAAAACCGTTGGATGCACACACTTCTAGACATGCTTGCCATTGAATCTATTATGCAATGTCCCATAGGAAATTGTATAGGCCTTACTGGCGGCTAATATTGAAATCTCACCATTGGCAATTTTATTTAGTGCTTCCTCTAAAATGTCATCTGAGTAATTTTGATAAGACCTACCACCAATCTTCTTTTTATATTTGCGAGCCACTAAAATATATAAACATATATAATGTACCATCTACTAAATGTATAAGTTATGAATTAAATATGTCTCTGCAGTGGTGCACAACTATTTTTTATAACAAGTACAGCTAAAACTAACCACCAAACCAAAAACACACTATTCAATGTATGTATAAAATAGCTATCAAAGTTGCCCTGTATGATACATCAAAGTAGCCCCATGTCAAAGTCTTATATGTATTTTATTATATTCAAAATGAAATTGTATTTTGAACCATGAACTAAGAAGATATGGACTGGTCACGACATGGTAGGCTGGTGGTAGAGGTAAAATCAGTAATTGTTATTTGTTATGGTACCGGAATCAATGCGATAGTGTCGGTGCCTAGTGGTCTTCATCGAAAACGCTAGAACGGTAATGATATCAATAACAAAAGGCCGCCGGCCGCCACGGTAACCGACAACAAAATGCTTGATGAATATCCATATCCCGGCTTCGTTCATGTGCTTTTTTTTTGTGGGAAATTCTATTTAGGTTTATGCATAAATACTAGTATTTAATATTTTTAATCAATGGTTATAGGTATTTAGTTTATGGTTTATACGCTATTTAGTTGTATCTCAGTTAGAGATTACAATCCCGGGATCCCGGCTACTTTTAGGTACCGAAAATACCGGGACCAGTATAAAAAAATCCCGGGATTCCCGGGACTGTGTAACAGCACTCAATAATTCAATACCCCGATTATGAATGCCGATTAACGTGTTTTTAAGATAAGATTATATTATGTTATGAGATTATATATTTTACGACCGATCGGTATACGTACGAACAATTAGTATACGCAATACGCTGTTCTCTGAATACATTCAATACGTAGGCCGTAGCGCTACAGACAACAGTCAACACTCATCAGTCACGTTCACGGCTCACGGATATTTTTTTTGATATTTAACTTTGATACCACAGTGTTTATACTTTTATTATAAAATGTCACGTGAAAGTGTTTTTGTTAAACACAAAAAAGATTTAGATCATCGTCAGCGTGGAGTCATTTCCTAATTGCAAGCGATGGAAAAAGTGCGCGTTGTAAACGATGTTTAGCAGTATTGAAGACATTGGGAGGATCAACAAAAGGTTTACACACGCATTTGTTATCCAAACATAATTTTAAAGTATTATCTGAAAGCAATTGTTCATCAACTGGGCATGGGCATGGAGAACCGTTAGAAGAAAATTCGACACCGCCACCAGCTAAACGAAAATTCGTTGAATATTTTATTAAGAGTGATACACTAGATCATGTTTTGGCTCGAATGACAGCTTTGGATGGTTTCCCATTTATTGTTTTTATAACTTCTAATGATTTAAGACAGTTATTAATATCCAAAGGTTACTCTGATTTACCAAAATCAGCCGTAACAATTCGAAATCGTGTAGTACATTTTAGTTTAACAATCAGAAAAGAAATAATTGACGAATTTAAACAGTTGAAAAAAAAAGGTGAACGATTTAGTTTATCTTTTGACAAGTGGACTTCCACGGCCAACAAACGTTTTATGAATATTAACGTCCATTCGCAAACTAAGATATGGATTTTTTTTAAATCAACTGAGAAAAGTTAAGTTATTTCATCTGTAAATTAAACTAGTTAAGTTCACAAGTTGATTAGAAAATAAACTAACTAGTTAACTTAAAAAGTTAAAAAAAAATTAACTTTAACTTTTTAACTAGTTAATGCCCACCTTTGCCAATATACAATATTATATTCCACCTGGCATGTACAATTATGAAGTTCAGATTTTTATTGGCTATTTTTCCATTCTTGATCTGCAAAAGTAACAACCTATATTAGTTAAAATATTAAAAAGAATATAGATGTACGCAAAGCAAAGCTGAAAAATATACAGTATAGGTTTTAGTAGAAATTTAAAGTTAAAAACAAATGAAGCGAAGAAAGAGAGCAGTTAAAGCATTTAATGTTTATACCTTTTTTTTAACAATAAATAATAATACAATATTTTACATAGCCAATATTACACATCTAATAATTTAGCCAACTTTTTTTTTTTTTGTGCAACTTTTTCTCTTCTATTCATTTGAACGGCGAAGTGGCGCATACGCATTATTAAATAATTATTAGTTATTGAAGTAGTAATATTGATTTTGTGAATTGTACATGGAAAAGTGAATTTGTGTTTATCAAAAATGTCATCAATAACTAAATCAAAAACATTTCTTTTGTTGCAGTGTTTGGAAAATGATGCTTCTACTTTGTTAATTAAATAAAATAAATAGATATTTGGATGGGTTAAGCCCCCTTTAGTTTTTAAATTGACGAGTTCAGCTTCAGGTATGTCAACATATGTTTTTGTAGATTTCAAAGCATTAAGGCAGCTAAAGCAAGCAGTAGTTTTTGATATTTTGTTAGATATGTACCCACAAGCATAATAGACAATGCAGTCTATTGCTTCAGAACTGTTATAGTTGTATTCTTCAAAAATATCGTCTGCTTCCCACTGGCCTTCTTCAACAAGCATGTCAACTTTTGATCGTAAATTTATCAGCTTCTTTTCTCTATCACTAATTTCGCTGCCTTGGAAAATTTCTTTGACCTCAGTTACTGAAATTTTAGGTGAGTGTCTATCTAGTATAGTACAATTTCCGTACTTCGGGGGTTTTAATACAGAATATAGTGATAAAATTCGATAGAGATGAAGAAAAGTTGGACCAGTAGGATGATCATTTGGGCCGGCTGCCTGGCGAATCATACCAAAAAATTTCTGAAAAAATAAATTACAGTACTTAGTAGGTACAAAAAATACAAACATAGTTGAAATGAAAATATTAAGATATGCATAAAAACTTCTAAGGGATCTTGGTTCATTTTTCCAGTTAACACATATTCAAAACCACAATCCCATAGTAAATAATTTGTTAATTCAATTGTCGATCTTAATGTCACTCTAAGTCCTTCAGCAGTTGTCAAGGTTAAAAATTCATTTGGGTGAATGTGTTGTTAATGCATACTTGTTTCCCAAGTGTTCAACCAAATCTCCGCGTCTTCCATTACCTATACAATTAAAATATTATAAGGTAGATAAATAAACTATAACTCATAATTTTTTAATAAATTACTTTTAAATCATGACTAGATTTTTTAATGCCTTCTGCTGTGTACCGTCTATTCATGACATCAAACAGATCGTTCAAAAACTTTGTCCACTTTTGAGTTTCATCGCTGTCAGCCAAAGTTTGAACTTTTCTATGTCTATAGAACTCTAATCCGCATGCCATAGAATGACTAAAAACCTACAATTCAATATTCAATAACAACTAAAGTTTTGATGGTCAATTTCTCAATATAAAACAAAACTTTTAGATTACTTGAGTCATTAAACGCACACGCATTTTCATAATGTTGGATAAGAATAAGTGGTCTTTAGTAACTTTGGGTACTGCTCTTGCAACACCAGCATGCACTGTATCCTCATTTAAAACATCAATATAATGTGACCATCTAATTGGGTTACAATCTGCATTCATCTGGTATTCAGAAAAAAAATTATTTATGACATTTATTAAATTAGAAACTATATTTACCCGGAGAATTTTTTTATCGTGCAATCTGTTTCTAATATTTTTAAAAATATGAGGAATATCAGAAAATGCGAAGACTTTTCTACTTTCGTCCAGAGGATGGGTAAAATAATTTTTCATAGATTCCATAGCTCCACTAATACCAAACTCCTTCCACATTTTACGATTAGTCGATGACCCATCGCAAATTAGTCCATCGATTATACAATTTGAATTTTCTAAGCACACAATTGCCTTTAAAACAAGCTGTGCCAGGACAGTTCCTAAAAAAATAAAACAACAAAATCATTAATTTGTATAAATACTTTGTAAATAATAATAACTCACCAGAAACTACACCAGATGAGGCAAATACAGCAATTGGCTGTGAAAATTTCTCCGCTAAACTTTGGAACATTAAGACCAAACCGTGATCAGCTTTTTTATTATCTGAACTAACAACTTCACCACCCATATCCTCCAAACCAGTATATGTCAAGTTCCTGGTGTTCACATATACTCCTTTTCGTAGCTGGACTTCGTCAAGTAAAAGAACGCCATGACGTTGTTTATCAGTTTTCTTAGACATTCTTTTTTTTAACAATTTGAAAAATTGATCATCAAAACCACAATCAGTTTTTATAATGCTTACATATTTTCTTATTGTTGTAGTACAAGGCAATGGAAGAAGCTGTTGGTCCCTTAAAAATTTGTAAGCACCAGAAGATCTTATGTGAAATAATAAACACAAAAGTAACCAGTCCTGAGAGTAGCGTCGATTTTTGGGATTTGTATATTTACTTGCAGCTATAACTTCTCTTAACATTATTGATTGAGAATCATTCAACTGATGTTCATGAATTATATCTTCTATTAAATTGCATGGTATTTTACTTAATTCATCTTTTGCAGCACTTAGTTCACTCTCTAATATTTTCACTCTAAATTTGGCCCTTAATACCTTTTTTTGAATTCTATGCTTATCCTGTCTAACAGTGTTAAGTTGCTCCTTCTTAGACGGTGATAAAAGCAAAATACTTTTTTTACCTTCTGACATCCGTTTTCTTTTCATACGCAGAGCACCACTTATATTAAAGCAATGCAAACAGCTTTGTTTTTGTCGTATTTTATAATCTAATATATATGGACACTGTTTATGTCGCCAACGTCCATTCAGGCCTACGTGTGCCATACTGTTATGAATACCTGGATATTGGTGTTCTAATGGTCCCCCAATACACACATGAATATTATTAAGCTGTTGTAAAATAATAGTAATATTTTGAACTGATGGTAAACAAGGAATTTCTATACCAATTTTTTCTAAATCAAACATTTTGTTATATAGTTTACACATCATCACCATATCTTTACCAAAGCTAATCTGTTTTTCAAGTAACAATCCAAATGTCCCATCAATATCAATGCATGATATTGCAAAATAATAAGTTATAAATGGGTTTTTTCCATTAATTATTTTATACTGCCAACCACTTGGACATAAAACTACAGCTGGATTTTTAAATATTTGTGAAAATATTACACCTGGTTGATATTCTGGTTGATATTCTGGCTGTAGAGAGGAAATGGCAGTCTCAGTGGGGACCAAATGTGATTGAATACAACTGTTTTCGTTATTAACTTCATTGGCCTGCAACAAACAACATAATAGATAATATAGTCATAATAACAAGACAATATGGGAGCAGCCTTTTTTATATTAGTAAAATCTAAAATATCATAAGATACAAAATAGTAGAATTGTGATTACCTGATTTATTGAACTGTACAGCACTCTTTTTGTAGGGGGTTTTCTATTCTTTGTAAGCTTTGACAGGTATTTAGGTCCTGGGAATATGGAGGGTATTGCTTCACTAGTCAACCTTGGACGTTTCAAGTTTATCTAAAATAAAATAAAATTAGGTATCTACAAACTATTGCATATTGTTATTGATACTTGCAACAACTAAAAACATTATTTATACATACCACAATTTTATTAGCACCAGTACCTGACTCCCAAGTTAGCAATGTCTGATAAAATATCACTCAATAATTTATACCTCGGTTGATAAAATGTTTTTGAATATATGTAAACGTTGTGAAATCGAATACCGTTAATGTGTGTTAGTAATGTGTATATGAAATTCGTTTTCCCACAACCTGAAGGACCCACGATAAGTGATCTTATCGTATTAGGTAGAAGCGCCCCATGTCTTTGTTTTTTATACGAAGTAGGTGGGTCCACGTTATCAACTGTGAGTTGTATATATTGTTTAAGGAATTTCATTTTTAAATAAATATCTCTGTAATACTGCGAACTTGATCAGTACACGATGTCACTCGCTCGAAGAAGGAACAACAATAAAGGTGCTGGTCTTATCAACACGCTTACAAACAAATTACCGCTAGAGCTTCACGTGCCTGGTAAGATCATAATATGCGTATATTATATTAGTAATAATAATAACATTTCTCTCTCTCTTTAGGTTATCAATATCGTGGTCCTGGTACAAATTTAAAAAAACGGATAGCTCGTGGTGACAAAGGTTAGGTTATACATTGCGTATGAAAATAGGAATTATTTCGCAGATCGTAACAAAGCCGATTATATATTAGAGCAGCGAGCCAGGGATAGGTTTAAGGCTAAAGATTCAAATTTAAAAGAGGAAGCTGTAGCTTGGGGCTTGACAACCGCCATGAAAGCAAAGCGTAAAATCGGGGCTGGATGTGGGTTTAAAGCAGCCATAAAAGCAGCTAAAAACGCTATAAAGAAAAATATCGATGAAAAAAACCTGATGAAATTAAGTTAAAAATGTCTAACCGTCGCACGAAAAACATTCAGAAAAAGAAAAACTAAAGTTACAAGGATTATAACAATTCCAAAAAAGGGCGGGGTGTTACCACTTATTCCGATTTTCGCTGGTTTATCGGCAATTGGAGCACTGACTGGCGGCGTTGCCAACGTCGTTAAGTTGGCTAATGAATTTAAAAGGAACACGCCATTGCATTTAGGTGGTGGGTTTATATCTCGCACCGTATAAAGGCCACTCGTACAAAATCGGGTCTGGTGCTACACCATTTAAAAGTGGTGGGGGTTTAAAACCGAAAAAAAAACTAATATCTACGTTACCCAGAAGAGCACTGTACGATTACGAACTAATAAAAATCGCTCGTTTAATGAAATGCCCCATTTCATCGGTGTATTTACAAGAGACAGGTTACCCGTACGTCGTAAACGAATAGAATCAGCGATTGTTAACTTGGACTCGGAACACGGTACAGCCGTACAGGTACTCACTGGGTAGCGTACAAAAAAATAGGAAATCAAGTTCAATATTATGACAGTTTTGGAAATCTACCACCTCCATTAGAAATAGAAAAATATTTTCACGGGTGTAACATCAATTTCAATTATAGCAGAGAACAGAAATATAATACTACAAACACTTGTGCTTAAAATTTTTATCATGTACACGATAACATTGAACGGGAACTCGAGTGAATTGTCATGTGACATTTTTCCACCGTTGGAAGTAGGAAGCACAGCACAGATATTATGTCTTTTGAGCTTACAGACAAATAATTCGATACCAAACATCCTGAACCTGGGTGTAATACTATCGGGTTTCGTGATATTCTAAATGAAAATGAAAACGTTATTATACCTACAGGCACTTACGAATTGGTTCATTTAGAGACTATTATACAAAACATGATGCCTGATTTTGTCAATTTTTTTGAGTTAAAAGCAAACAGCAAGACATTAAAGTGCAGTATATCGTAATACAGTATATAGCGAAATTGCTAGGCTTTCGAAGTGTTCTATACACTACTGGTGCCACTCACGAGTCTGAAAATATCGTCAACATCATGAAAATAAACTGTATAAAAGGAGAGTGCAACTTAATTACTGGCTCATTCTGTGACGGAGCACCGAGTCAGACTATACACGAGCTTTATCCGTCTGTGCCTGCTGGGTATAAAATCGTTGAAGTAGGTACCTAGATATCTGGTTTTCTACGGTCTCAACACGAGATCAGTAACCAGAGTAAATATTGTGCTAAAAGACCAAAACGATTGCCTGATAAATTTGCGCAGTGAACCGATAACAGTTCGTTTACAAATAACGCGTGGATATGGCGCTCAAGTTTAATATAAAAACCAGTGCAATCAAAAAACCTGTCAGTTTACCGCCTGCCGTTAAGAAGTCAACATCTATGTCAAAATCGAAAAAAACTATTTCTAAACCAAAAAAAAACAAGTCCAAGCTCACTAAAAATAATTTAAATTTTGTCCGTTCGTTGCAATGATGGATGACACGTATTTAGACGTCACAGCCGACTATGTCGACGAGTGTAAAATAACGCAAATGAATTATCATTCATTCACTCCGTACTCAAACATGTCTTTATCAAATAACGATGAAATCAGGATAAGTGTTTTGAATATGGGCTCATACACTTTACCGTGCGAAAGCTATATTTACATCGAGGGTAAAGTGAACAAACCTACCGATGCTGTTGGAGACGTACGTTTTTCAAATAATGGATTGGCATTTTTATTCTCTGAAATGCGATATGAAATAAACGGAGTAGATATACAGAAATTAAAATCACCTGGAGTTTCGTCTTGTTTGAAAGCATACTGTTCGTATACTCCAAACGACTAAAAAATAATAAAAGATAATCTTTTAATTATCTAGATGATATAAAAAGATAAAAGATAAAAGATAATTATTTAAAATAACATTGAGGGTCTAACTCTTGGCTATCTTTTTAAAATAACTTTTTTATTTAATGACTTAAGGTTTGATGGAATATTCCTATTATTCTTAAAATGTAATAGGTAAATAAATGATTAACAGATGTAGATTAATTTAAACTATTATTTATTAAGACCTACCTATATCTTAATATTTGTACAAGTGGTTCTTACTAAGTGGCCTTACATTATTCATAATTTTTTAACTAAATTTAATTTGGCTGTATAAGTTAACATTAAGTTGTATGAAGATAATATACTAGTATATAAAATATGGTTGTATTAGAATTTGTATTAAAACATTTTTTAATGTAATAATTTAAATTTTAAAATACAAATATAAATAAGTAAGTAACTTTTCATTCTTGAAATAGTTATATCATTATTCATTGGATCTCATATTCATAATTATGTTATGTTGCTTAATTTTACAAATGACTACTAATGCATTAGGTTTAGGTTATATATTTAATATTTAATAAAAACAATTTATCATATTGCACACAACATTATTTTTTAATTTAACAAATTTTAATCAAGTATCCATAAAAACAGTTTATAGTAAATATAATAGGTACCTGGTACCTAATAGGTATATAAACAAAAAGCTTAAATCATATTTAGTAATAGTTATTTAATACAACAGTGCAAAGTATAATTTATAATAAAATAAAAATATTACAAATGAAAATCATAATCATAATTGAAAACATTATAACATTATACAGCAAAGCATAATCACAACAAAAAACATAATAATTTTAATGATAATAGTTCTAATTTTAATTCATAACAAAATATCAATACCCATTAGAATTTAAAATCACAATTCAAATACATTTAGTCTTATACAATATAAAGAAGAATTATTGTGGTTTAACATAAAAAAGATCCTTAAACATTTAAATATCTTAAAGATTTATTCTTTTTTAAGTATAATAATATTTCAAAATTATTATCATTTAAACGGTTTCTAGTTGGGCATAAGATTTGGTTACCTGCACTAAATATTCTCTCTACCGGTGCAGAACTAGGTAAAGTTGTGTTATATTTTAAAAATATATTTTTAATTACGTTGTACTTATGTAGACAGTTCAAATATCTATTTTTTGAATCTAAATATAATAAGCCTTGCACTAGACCTATATTTTTTTCATTTTCATCAACAGATGAAGAATTTTGTTCAAAATAATTAGAAAAAAAATCATTATTAGAAGTGCGGGATGAATTTGAAGTGTCACTTAGACATTCATCATTCTCATTCTGTAGACCATGGTATTTACATTCTTCTAAAAATAAGCGTCTACAAACATCAATGTACTCATTCGGTATCCAGGACAATTTGAACTTTGGATGAGAAATAGCAGAAATTATAAATGTTTTAGATGATTCTTTTTCTAAATCAATGATATAGCTAAAACGGATTTTAAAGTTGTTTAAAATTGTGTCCTTTAAATGTTGACAATGTTTCAAATGGGAAATTTTTTCTATCTTATCTGACATTATAAATAATGTGGGTAGTACAACTCCTAAAAAGCAATTCTTTTCCCCTTGAAAAATGTCTAAACTAATTGCAATCGGTTCCATAATTCTTACATATTCTTCAAAAATTTCTATTTCTTTAGTTTTTAACCTAGGTATATTAAGTTTTTGAAAAATATTATTTAGACAACTTTTATACTGTAATAATTTATTAACAGAGTTATAAAATGAATTCCATCGAGTAATTACTGGAATTGGAAATTTACACTGAACAATATCTTTTACTACATCTAAAGCTTTTGTACTGCGACGAAGTAAATTCCAAAATGTATGAGCTTTATCAAATGCATCATCATATAAATCTTTATATGAGTTGTTACTTTTAGCTTTGTTACTATCACTTACTACTAGTAAATTAAGAGTATGAGATAAACAACGAATTTGATTTGGTAATGTTATATCATCAAATTCATTATACATGTCAATATGTAACTCCTGTACTTCAACATTATTTATAATTAAATTTTCTTCATTTGAGCTCTCAATTTCCTCTTCATCATCATCACATTCATTCATTAAAATTTCTGTATCCCCAACTGCAAGTAAAATATTTGGTTCTTTTTTCGGCACAATTGTATTTGTATTTGTATCATTAAAAACTTTAAATGCTTTAGAAAAATTAGATGCATTATCTGTAATAGTATGAGTAATTATCTCAACATTTAAATTATTTTCAGTATGAATTTCATATATTAATTTTCCAATATTTTCAAAATTGTGAGAATATTTAATTCGTTTACATGCTAGCATAAAACTACATCTTTCTATTTTAATTTTATCAATGAAATGTACCGTCATTCCCATGTAACTTTTATTGTTGGATGACCAAATGTCTGCAGTGGTGCATACATATTTTTGATTATTTAAAGTTTTCATTAAATTACATTTTACAGTATTATATTCGTTAGTTAATAGTTGCATTAAAGATTTTCTCCAAAAAATAGTGTACGGATTATTTCTTACTGATAAAAAACGCTCTATCATGGTCCTAAAAGATTCTTTATCGATAGTAGATACTGGGAGCATTTCTTCTACAATGTAATTTAATATTAAATAAGTCACCTCTTTTTGGCTTAACTTTTCACTAGTTTTGGTTCCTTGTCTGTTGAAACTATCAACTAATGACAATTGCTTCGTAGAGTTTAAACCAGACTGATTATCTACTTTTGAATTTTGAAATTTCAATTTTTCTTCATTCCACACTTTAATTTTAACTGAATGAACTTTCTATAATAACATTAATAACATTATTATGACATTTAGTTTTTATAAATGCAATTATTAAATAAAATACGAGTGCTTACTTTAATATAAGAAATAAAATTGCCAGTTGAATGACTATTCCCTTTGATGCATTTAAAACATGTTGTGCATTTCATGACCAAACTATTTGTTTGTTTGTCGAATTTCAAAATATTGTACAAAGATGAATTAAACAGATACGATGTTTCTTTTAGGGGTTGTGCTTGTGATATTTCCAAGGAATCTGGATCTGGATCGTTCATAGCTGTGTCTTCGAAACGATCATGACGAATATACTTATCCATATTTTATTTAAAACGTCCTAGTATATACCTCAAAAGTCAACACTAAACTGTTAACTATTTAGGGTATCCGGTGACCGGTATATTTATATTTTATGGTGTTGGACTAGTTGTACTAGACGACAATTTATCTAATGTTTGAGGTTAGGAAAGATTGTCGTAAAGAACTATTTTACTTTATATTATATCTTTTATTAGAGATTATAGCATTTACAGAGAGTAGTGTTCGGCTAATAAATTGTCAAATACGTCAATTGTCTAATTATTGTTACGTAATACTATACTATTCCCTCGAATTAACAATATTAATAAAGAAATAATTATAAACATACAATCAGCTGTCACTTATAATTTGTTCTATGTTTGCACTATACATGATTAGTAAATAGTAATAATAATATTCGCATTTACAAAAATCCGTCTGGTTCAACGAATTTAATATTCTGGCTATTGGCTAATATTAGTGGTTTTTCCAATAGTCGATTGAAGTAGTGATGGCAACTTGTTATCAATTTTTGTAACTGTTACAAACTGTTATTGTTACTCAAAAAATAACAGTGAAAATAACAGTTACTGTTATTGAATAATGAATAATGATTGATACTGTTCCTGTATAATACTGTTATTAGAAAAATGCTCTTACTGTTACTATAGTCCGTTCAAAATAAGAAACGTTGACGGCGGCGACCAGTTTTCGACGGCGGCGGACAGATGTTTCTCGCACCGTGCGTCTATTTTACCGACGACGGCCGCTGATATACGATCGTTGTCGATGTATTAGCGTACGTTGTGGAATTCGGTCTCATTGTGTTCCGACCGTGCTTAGCGTAACGTGTGTTCACAATTTTATTCCTACAGACATTTTTATTTCATCATGAGTGATTTTGGTGATATTTCTGATCCAGATGAATTGTCTACTATTTCTCCAAAGAGAAAAAATCCAAAAGGAAAAGTAAGTAAAACATTTTTAATATTTTATATTCGTCGATGTATATTACATAAATAATAATAATAGTATAATGTGTTATTATGTTTATTAAATAATTATTATACATCAGTTATTCATATACGTTAATATTTTTTTCACAGTATATATCCAGCCGTCAAAAAATAATGGTCATAAATTTGTACAAGGATATTTTGATGAAATCGCCGGGCATCAAGTACGAAGATATTGTCAATAATTTGTCAGAGGCCTTGGGTTTAGGTCGTGAGACAATTAGTAAAACCATCGCTGAATACAGACGTACAAATACGGTTACATCTCCCAACAAAAAGCGCATTAAGTTTTCTCTCTTCGACAAAACTGATGATTTAGATCGCAATGGATTACGACAAAAAGTACATTCGTTTTGGTTGCGTCGTGAACTACCTACGATCGACAAAATATTAGTTGCAGTGAACGAAGATCCATCGCTTCCTAATTTCAAACGTACTACTTTGTACAGTACCATCAAGAAATTGGATTTTGTGTTCGAAAAAAGAAAAAGGTGCAGTGTGCTAACGGAGAGGGAAGACTTGATTGTTTGGCGCCGAAATTATTTGTATAATATCCGCAAGTATCGTCAGGAAGGTCGACAAATTTATTATTTGGACGAGACGTGGTTGAATGCAGGCGACTGTGTGGACCGCGTGTGGAAGGACAATACTGTTCTTTCCAAACACGACGCGTTCAACAAGGGACTAACGACCGGGTCGACCAACCCAACTGGCAAGGGCAAGCGGCTGATAATACTTCATATCGGTTCGGACAAAGGTTTTTTGCCAGGTGGTTTATTATGCTTTGAATCCAAAAAAAATAGCGCCGATTATCACGATGAAATGAATGGTGATAATTTCAAGGAATGGTTTGAGGCTATTCTACCTCGACTTGAGCCTAATGCCATTATTGTTATGGACAACGCCCCATACCATTCCGTCAAATTGGAAAAATATCCGAGTACGCGTTGGAACAAAGCCCAATTATCGGAGTGGCTTCAATCAAAAGGTGTTGTTCTTGACAGACCATTGTTGAAGCATGAACTGATGGCCAAAGTACGCGAAATACCACGTAATAAATCTTACGTCATCGATAAAATTGCAGAAGAAGCAGGACATACCGTACTCCGATTACCGCCCTATCATTGCGAATTTAATCCAATTGAATTGGCATGGGCTATGGTAAAAGGTTACGCAAAACGCGAAAACACAACATTTAAGATGGACGACGTTCGCCAACTTCTTCATACGGCAATTGAAAGGGTGACATCAGAAAATTGGCAAAACTTCATCAAACATGTCATCGGAGAAGAAGAGAAAATTTGGAAAGTCGACGATATCATGGACGAAGTAATAGATCAAATGGAACATTGTGTTTTAACAATAACGGGAGAAACTGATTCTGATTATGAGTAATTTTTTTTTAATTTTTTATATTTTTTTTTATTACCTACTGACTTTTTTAAATTTCTGTTTTATGTATTGTTTTTATGTATTGTAATAAATAATTATAATGTTTAAATTTGTTTTTATATTTTATGTTTTTACGTAATATACCTGGTAATAACTCGAAAAAAAATTTAGTTTAATAAATGGTTTTATAATAATAAAAAAAAGGTTGTATGCTGCGCTGACGTACGGTGAATACAGCCCAACGCAGCGTCGTGCCGGTTCAATGCATTTTAAGTTATTTATTCGCGTCACTGGTCAACAATAGAATGAGGCGACGCTCTCGCCGGCGACGGTGTAAAAGCTCGATAGGCGTAGTGAGGCCACGCCCATGCGCAGAAGTCGGCCGCCGTCTACGTTTCTTATTTTGAACGGACTATATATAGTGTTATTTTTCGGTATATACTATATATTATTTAATATAGTGTTTATCAGTATTCAGTTTAACAGCTAACCTATATAGTATAATTAAAAACATTTTAATAGTTAAATTATAAGGCTTTATTATATTTTATTGCACAAGTACAATGTACATATATATAGTAGTATACCACCTAATCATATACCATAGGTAGTAGGTACCTATTCTAAATAGGTAATAATATTCGCTCATTCGAAACTATTAAGTGCATAAGTACAATTATTAAACCAGTTACCAGTCACTATTCATTATAATATGAGTATAAATATATATAGGCTATATTTATTTAAAAAGTGTACAATTAGATGTGTAACTATCTGCTCTGCTGTACAGTACTACAGTGTACAGTATGTGTCCATTTTACCTTTTTATTGAGAACTTAGGTCATTGTAACTGATGTAATAATAAATTTGAATTCGATGATAAATCATTGTATTCAATTAAACAGGTTTCCCTAAGATTAAGTACCAAAACCAAACATTTAAAAATAATTTTAAAAATATTGAAATTTTTTTAATAAAAATTGTTAAATGGACCATGATGACCAATTAATTATTATTATGATATTATTAAAATGTAGTGATGAGATTTTTTTTTTTTTCTCGAGGATGTATAAAGTAGAATTAGAATTTTGTACTTTTGAACTTTTCAAAGCACAAACTAGATATAATTTACAACCAGGAATCTTTTTCAATGTTGAAGATTGGAGCATTATTTCTACTAAGAAAAATAATAGACTATCAATTATTTATTATGAGCTATGAAAATATATTATACTAAAATAATTCTACCTAAAATGTGAACACAATATTATATTTATTATGTATAGTATGTATTGAAAATTAAAGTATACTTATTATGAATAAAATGGTTTATTTATTTTATTTTTCCTTCTCCTAAGGTAATATTGACTGAAAATATGGATAATCATGTAAATATTCTCAAATATTTTTAAGAGTTCAATTTTCCTACTCTTTCTATTAAATTACATAAATAATAAAAGTTTTACATATTATTACTATCTATTAATATAATATTTAATGGTTTTCTATAAACTGAAACTGAAACTAAAATAGTCATTGTTGTATGTCAATGAATACCACAAATAATTAAAACGATTCTATTTATAGTCATTTTATTTTTTCATGTAATTATAGGTTTTATTTGAACATATTTTTAACTAAAAAAGTATTCCTGTTCTCGCATGTCTGTACTTTGTGCAAAAAGAAACCAGATAAGACATATTTGGTCTGTTTTATTTTCTTCATAAGTATTCTGAGTTGTGATCTGATCAAGTCCATCTCTGTAATTACATTTTGTTTTAGTAAAATCCATATTAATAAATAGTAATTAGTTATATTAACATGGATAATAATCGATATAGTAGTGTTTGGGAACATTTTACTATAATTGATGGAATTCACGCAAAATGTGATATTTGTAAACGTAAATACTCTTATAAATCCACACTTACAAATTTGAAAAAACATTTATCCAACCGACACTTAATAAACTGTTCACCAGCCAATAATCTAGTGAGTCAAAATCAAGTAAGTTTCAATCATAAATATAATAAACAAAAAAAGCATAAAAAGTAATTTAACTTAATGTTTATATTTATATTTTTAAGAACACACACCATGATAATATTGACAATCCAGACGACTCAGAAACTCGTGATCCTCAACCTTCTACATCTGGATCATCAATGGCACCTGTATCTTCATCAGCCAGTATTTGTATGTCGAGGCCAACTGAAGTTGCACGTAAACGTAAGCAAACTAGCATAATTGGTTATGTTCCTAAAAGAATGACTGTTGAAAGTAAAAAAAAAATTGATGGGGCTCTTTTAAAATTATTTACAAAAGACTACCAACCATTTAGAGTAGTAGAAGATGAAGGGTTTAAGGAATTTGTGAAACTGTTAAATCCAAACTATATTCTTCCTGATAGACACTCTATATCCAAAACATATATACCAGCTTTATATGAAAAATGTGTTGTTGAAATGAAAGAGTTGGTTGAGAAGGAAGCTGAAAGTGTCTGTATGACAACCGATTGTTGGACTTCTCGTAACAATGAAAGTTTTATGGCTGTCACTATTCATTTCATCGATAGTAATTTCAGCTTACGTTCAGTTCTCCTTGGGTGTTTTGAATTTAATGATCATCACACAGGAGTAAATTTAAGTGAAAAAATAAAACAAACATTAGATGAATGGAATTTGAAAAAAAAAGTTGTTCTTGCTGTTTCGGACAATGCCAATAATATAAAAAACGCATTAAATATATTACAGCTGAAATCCATGGGATGTTTTGCACATACTATGAATCTTGTCGTTCAATCTTCCCTTACACTGGAAATTAGTTTGTTAGATCGAGTAAAGGCAATTGTTACACATTTTAGAAAAAGTACTGTGGCAAATAATAAACTACATACTTATCAAATTAATAATGGCATCAGTCAACCAAAAAAATTGATTCAAGATGTTCAGACTCGTTGGAACTCAACGTTTTATATGATAAGTAGGTTTGTTGAATTGGAGGATTCTATTCGTGGTACATTAGGTTTACTGGATAAAGCGCCGGAAAACCTTAAGGGTGAAGAATGGGTAATTCTAAAAGAAATGTGCCAAGTACTTAAGCCTTTTGAAGAAGCTACCAGAGTAGTAAGCGGAGAAAAATTTATGACAGCTTCACTGGTCATTGTTTTGTCTCAGGGTCTAGTTGATGTATGCCATAAAATGTCTAAAATGAATTATAACACTAGAGTTCTTGATATTGTAAACAAGCTATTGTGTACTATGCTTGAAAAAGACACCTGGAAAAATTTAGAAAAAAGTAGAACATTACGCCGAAGCACATTTTTAGACCCTCGTTTCAAAAATATACCTTTTTTGCATAGTACATCTATTCTTGAGACCACAAAAGATGATATCATTGAACAATTGACGGGGATTATTCGAATTGAAAACAACCAAACAGCAGAACGTAATGAACAAATTCCACCACCTGAGAATGGTTCTGAAGAGGTACGGGACTTGCAAACTTTTGGACATCAAAGTATATCAATTTGGGATACAATTGATCGTAATGCAGCAGAGGTACTACCTACTGGAACATCAACATCTCGTGCAATCATTGAAGTCCAACGTTATTTAGAAGTTGCTATACTGCAAAGAAATAACGATCCGTTAAATTGGTGGCGTGAAAATAGTTATAACTATCCGTATCTACACATATTAGCAAAAAGAACACTATGCTGTTTAGGTACATCAGTACCGTGTGAAAGAGTGTTTTCGAAGGCTGGATTAATTTTAAATGACCGTCGTTGTCGTCTGAAAAATGATAAAGTTAAAATGCTTTTATTCCTCAACTATAATTCAAATTAACTATTACAGTATTAATTTAAATTCCAATTTTATTATTATGATTTTATTTCTTGATAATATTAAGATTGCTCCATTTATATATTTTATTTTTATGGAATTTATTATATTACAGAAGGTATTAAAACATATTTTTTTTAAAAATAACATACAATTTTTTCGCTTAAAAGGATTACAAGGGTTATTATAGTTATATTATAAGCAAACATTACGATTTTCTGTTTTTTTTTTTCATTAGTTTTATAAGGGTTTTATATACTATAGCAAATAGTTTATTATTTATTATTACATTTTTTGTTATTGATATAATTAATAATTATGCTTATAAGTTATATAAGTTTTTTATTCATTATTTGTATGAATTAACTTTTAGTTACATAGGTACTTGATTGATATTATTTTTATGAACACCTTTTATAATTATAATTCTAAGCTATAACAGAGGTATGAAGCTGCCTAGTGCCTACTAATTATTATTATTTTGAGCCTTTGTGGTTGATATTCTTTATTATTTTATAATTAACTGTATTACTTACTATTAAAATTTATAATATACATATTATATTTATTGTTCTTGATTGTAGGTTATAAATATGTCAGTATCAACTATCAAGTATCAAAAACAAACAGTAAATAGAAAATACCAAAAACTAAAATGTTTCAAATAAAAATGAACAATAAGACATAAGTACTAAGTAGCAACTTTTGTTTTTATAATAAATATCACGGTCACAAATATCAATAACCAAATAACCAGTAACAACTAATAACAGTGTAACAGTTTACAATATTGATAACAGGTTAACAGACAATAAGGGCGGTACCGCAGTAACAGCCAGTAACAGCAGTAACAGTATATAACGCGGAGTCAGTAAGACCAAATTTAAAAACTCAAATAATCAAAATAATCGTAACAGTTATTTTTTTCCTCAAGTAACAGCTTGTTATTGTTACTAGAGTAATAACTGTTATAAATCACTGTTCCTGTTATTTTTTCCCATCCCTAGATTGAAGACATACATCGTTATCGTCGTTATCGATTATATTTATATTAAGCAATTCAATTATTGATATTATGTTAGTTATTACCCCGTCTCAGTTAAACATATCAAATGTTAATCTATGATTAAGACGATTATGACAAACGGGCCAAATAAAATAATTAAATCTTATTTTAACAAAAAAAAAAATTAAAATTAAAAAAAAAATCTCTAGTTTGCTCGATTTAACATCTATTATCTATCGAAAGAAAAAACGCAAAAAGATAAGTATAAGATAAAGATACTCTGGATTTATCTTGTTAAAAGATTAAAGATAATTTTGACGTTATCTAGATTATCTTTTAGATAATTTTATCTAGATAGTCCCAACCGGGTGTATACCTCTAAAACATTTATTCGGATTTTGTGAAGACCATAAAAAAATATTACTTAATTGTAATCAGCAACTGATTTTAAATCGCGCATCTAGCGATCTTTATGCGATACACGTTGTTGGTGCGGGTGCGACTGCAGCCGTTGATAAAAATAAAAAAATAAAAATTGAACTTACTAAGGTGACTTGGAAGATGCCTATTATCAAAGTCAGTGATAAAGAAAAATTAAGACTGATATAAGTAATGGATTCACATAGAACACTATCGTGTGCGTTCAGAACTTGGGACCTGTGCGAATACTGTCCACTTAAATTCTGAAGTGTATCCGTACGAAGACTTTCGTGCAGATTTTAAAAATAATACAACTAGTATTTTGTATAAGGCCTATACAGACTTTCAAAAATCGTATTATGAGCGAGATTATTGCGAGCCATTATTATCAAAACACATTTTTCAAAACTACGTTCCAATCGTCGTAGTTGATTTATCACGTCAAAACGATAATGTGAAGTCGTCGACCATAGATCTATGTATTGAATTTGAAACGGATACAGTTATTCCAGAAAAAACTGCTGCATATTGTTTAATACTACATGACCAGATTATAACTTACAACCCGTTTAGTGGCGATGTTAGAAAATTGTAAACCTTGTAAATATTTTATAACTATTTTCTACCTTGTAAATATTTTATACCTTATAACTATTTTGTCGGTGAACCACGATTGCGCCCAGCTTACCTTTTTCCATTCAAAAAACGCAATACGATTGCGCTCGACCAATTAGCACTATCGCGCCAGTCTATAACCTTTTTTACCTGCATAAAACGCAACACGATTGCGCTCTAATATATATAATATATATAATATGTGTTTTTCCCGTATATGTTATATGTTATATTGTTATATAACAATTTTCTAGTACACTATTTAAAAATACAGTCGGACTTGGTTTTCCTTGGACTTGATTTCCCCATATGGGCCATATGTACAACCGAGTAATCGAGATAATGTTTTATTGTTAATTTATCTTATTATCCATGGACTGCAGATATCAGTATGCGTCAATGATAGTGTCGTGATCGGATTTTACATTTGAGCTACACTTGACTGTTGGCTGTTGACTGTTAACTATTTTAAACCGTGCTTAACTCACTAGCTGTTCCGTAAAGTGTATCATCGTGAAAATAATAATAGTGTAAAAAATGGATCTATGTATATCAAAAAAGTTCGAGACTGAGAAAGGTAAACGTAAACCATGCATATTAGTAAATGGTCATAAATATAGGGAATATAAAATACTTAAAAGCGTAGGCAGTATTCGGTATCGGTGTACTAACAAAAATTGCCAATCGAGTATATATGTTGACAATAATGTTACGAAACACAAAATTGTAATTTATACATTTGTATTATTTGTATTCTTATTATTATTATGATTAAAAAAATATTTAATTAGACATTTTTAATTAAAAAGAAATATCTATGCTAGAGCTACTATTAGAGTATTACTATTAAAAAAAAAAAAAAAAAAAATTGTAACTCAAAATTTTTAACCAAGCCAACAATTTAATTTTGTTGTCAGTCCTAAGCCTGTAATATTGGGAAGGAAAATTATTAAGAGCGCAATCGTGTTGCGTTTTATGCAGGTAAAAAAGGTTATAGACGGGCGCAATATTGCTAATTGGTCGAGCGCAATCGTATTGCGTTTTTTGAATGGAAATAGGTAAGCCGGGCGCAATCGTGTTACACCCCTGTTTTGTGCCTTATATTCTAATAAATGAAAAAACTTGTTTTAAGTATCACGCTTGATTTTTTATTTTACACAAAAATGATGTACAAAAAATTAAAATAGTTGTCTTTTAACTTTGCGAACCGGTGTTGGATGCTCGATGAATGTTGATGATGGTGGTGGCGTAATAAATTGGGATGGTGATAGTGCCATGAAAAAATCTGGTCCGTCGTTTACGTCGACCGATTGTTGATTAGAAATATCGTCTGGTGTCTGCGGGCCGTCAATATAATCTAGCGACTAGAGAAATAAATAGTAAATAATGTTTTTATAATAATATGATTATATAAATTACATATGATGGTCTGGCTCTGAGTGTTGCGTATGTAATTGAATCTTCGTGAATGCCGAATATGCTCGGTGGTAACATAGGAGGATCTACATTCTGCGACTAAAATAAACTTGTATTAAATAGGTATTTAAATAATAATTATATGAAGTATATATTACCTTCGGCTTAGTGTTCGCCTGTGTAGGGTTAATCCCCTTTAAACATTCTCTGATCGCCCTATCCTCTTCAGCTCCCTATAAATAATATCATTTAATAACATTTAATACTTAAATATTTTAATTAAAAATTACCCGTGACTGTGAAAGATCATCTTCATTATAGCACGGAGACATACTCGAGTATACCACGGGTTCAACGAAAAACTAAAAATAATAAAAAAAATGTATTGTATTTTTACGAGTGAATAAGTTTTTAAAGACTTACCTCTGGTGAGTTTTCTCCGTACAAACATTGCGCACAACGTTCGGTTAATTGAATAGTTGCATTTGTTTCGAGTTGACTGATGAAATTCATGTCTTCTTTAGGAGTGGCTCCAATAATTTTATCGTCGCTTAAAGTTTTGATAAAAATGATCATTTCTTCATTTGTTTTTGGAGGCGATTTCACATTGGTAAATTCCTGGTCTAAATAATTAGCAATAGTCTCAAACTGCTTTAAGACGACTGGTCGTATGATGATCGACTTTCGAACGACTGTTTCGAAAATACTCCATTCTAAATATTGTAATTCCATTAAAAGTATTTTTGTGGTGAGTTGAGTATAAAAGATAAAATATTCCCCATAAGTTATACGTCGTAGAAAATCAGCTGGCATATTTACTTATCGCGAAGGAGTAATAATTACTTGTACTATGGTGCTAAAGTCATCTGTAGGATCGAGTCCTACATTCAAAAATTTACGGCCTGTGAAGTTGAGGACGAAATTACTGCAGTCAATCAGATCCGCGGGCGGTGCTGGAGGCACATAAGTGAACGTCTTCTTTTTGTATAACGCAGCGTTGTCTTTGATTGATCCAGCCATGTTTACACACTTTTTAAAATAAAACTCACAACATTTTTAAAAACGGCAGCGAACGAGCGAACGTGTATAATCGTTTATGGCAGTAAACGGACTAAACGACTACCGGCTCTTTCAGCCATGGGTCTCTAGACATTGTATAAGTGGGGGGGGGGCATTCCTGTTTTGTGTACGCATCCATCTTCTTAGGACTCAAAAAATTATCATCGTTAGCTTGGTTAAAAATTGTTTTTTTCTAAATTAAATATGTCTTAACTCTTTGAAGCACGGGTCAAAACTAAATATTCACTACCTAAATGCACAGAAACTTTTTAAAAAAAAAAAGTTTGATATTTTGCAAAATACTTATAGTAGTGGGTCAATAAATGATCTATGTACCACTATTTTGGTAAAATTGAATTTACTTACAAAGTTATTTAAGTTTTAGTGGTGGTTACATAAACTAACCACCATGCATACATTAACAACATATTTTTTTTATAACTCAAATTTATTTAATACAAACATAATATAATAAAAATAAATAATAACAACTTATGAATTCTGTTGGATAGGTACTTGAAAAACCAATCAATAATCAAACATCTGAAAATATAAATTCATATTTTAAATAAATTAATAAAAACAATTATGTAATAAAAAATTACAAAAATATAATATATTCCATGCATAAGCACATCAATTTAGTAGCAAAGCACACAACAACATAAGAAGCATAACATTGATCAAACTACATAATTACCACATGATACATATATATTATTTATTGAAATAATTAAATAAATTAATAAAAACAATTATGTAATAAAAAATTACAAAAATATAATATATTCCATGCATAAGCACATCAATTTAGTAGCAAAGCACAAAACAACCTAAGAAGCATAACATTGATCAAACTACATAATTACCACATGATTCATATATATTATTTATTGAAATAATTTATATGTCGTAGGAAGCAGCTGAACATGTATCTTTCTGTAGAATAACATAAAACACAATAAACAGTTGAATAAATTATTATTATCAACACACCTTTTGCTAAATGAAATTCTTGAAAACAGTTTTTTGACTTTTTCATGCACAGGCTTACTTTGCATACTGAGCACTCCCAAATGCTTCTTACAGGGTTTTTTTTTGTACTGCAATTACCACAACGCCTAGAAGTTGTTCTTTGAGGTTGGTGACTGGAACTTTGTAATCGTATACTTTGGTTTATGTGAGGCTTCCGTGAAGCAGGGCCTCCTTGAGATAATGTTTTTTTGGATTTTTGGGAAACCGCAACTAATTGATCTGATAATAGTGTATTGTAAATATTTCTTTTGAAATTTTTATTTTTAAAATGTTCCACATTAGGTAGTTCCTTATGTATAATAAATGCATTTGTTATTGCACAATCTACAAAATGAAACACTAATCGCATATACCACTTAACAGATTTTCTGTCCAATGAATAATCTCCTTTTAATCTGTCGAAATTGTCTACATAGTTCATGTTTTTATTATAATCAAGTAATACTTGTGGACAGGGTACGTTTACAATTGTTCCATCTTTTTGTTTCCTTTTCACTGATATAGGTTCTTGAGGTAATGAACGTGATGAAAGTAAATGAACGCTTCTTTTATCTTTCCATTTGCACATTGTGATATTTGTATCACTAGTGTTCCAGTCAAAGTCTCCTCTCATCATTTTTTTATCATCTGATAGTTTTGGTAAATTTTTCCTGTTTGAATTTACTGTACCTACTGCATAAATATTATTTTGTTTCAGAATTTCATATAAATTATAACTACTAAAATAATTATCCATGTATACTATATGATTTTTGCCAGCAAATTCATTCATTAAATTTAACACTATTTTAGCACCAAGTCCTGTTTCCACTACATTGCTACTACATTTTCCAGTATAAATTTCAAATTTCAAGTTATAACTTGATTGATCGCAAAGCATCCAAATTTTAAAACCACGCTTAATTGGTTTATTTTGCATATATTGTTTCATGGAACATCTACCTTTAAATTTAACCATACTTTCATCTACAGCTAATTTTTGATGTGGTCGATATGATTTTTTAAATGTTTCACTCAAACAATTTAAAAGTGGCCTAATTTTATATAATTTATCATAGTCTATTTCTCCTCTTTTTGGTTTTAAAGAGTTGTCATTAAAATGTAAATTTGAAAGAATCCATCCAAATCTATTCACTGGCATTATTTTAGAAATAAAATAATCATGGAAATCAGTGGCACTTGACCAATAGTCTCTGTAGCTAGGAAGTTTTTTCACGGACATAAACATATTAATTGCAAAAAAATGTTTTATTTCATTTGGAGTAGTAGGTGTGTACGGTTTTCCAGCTTGAGTTGCATACAAATTTGTATGAAATGAAATATGTTCTAAAAGAGTCTCAGGAAAAAGTTTTAAAAATATATTTGTTGGAGTAATATCTGACATACTTGTTATATATTCTGTAACTCCAACATTATTTTCATTAAATGCATCTTCTTCAAACATAGAAACAGTTTTAGACCAAGTAGGCACTTGTAGAGGTTGGTTAGGTATTACTATATTCTGTATATTGTACTGAACCGTTGAAGTTGATGGTGATGGTGGGGTTATATTTAAATTTAATGGTGAAGCAATTGATACTCGACTTGATACATTTCTGTGAAAATAAATAAAAATATTAACAAAATAATAATACTAATAATTTTAATATGAAATATTACTATAAATTTGTAATATTGTTTATATATTATATAAACTTACGAATGAGTTGGAGACACAAATTCCAAACTTTCTTGGAGTTGTTGATAATGGACAGGTGTTACTGAGTTACGAGTATTTTTTGTTCTATTCCTAGATGGTGTCCTAAGAAAATAAGATTTCAGTACCATTTATAATATTATATTTCGCAAACTTACGTTGTAGTTGAAAATACACAAGTTGCTAATGACTTAGATGGTAAAACAATATCATTCAAATTATTTGAATCGTCAGAATCGCTGTCCGAAAAATTCAAAACAAATTCTTTTCCATAATCTGGATCATCGTCAGTGTCATCGGCATCTGATTCCAGTTCAGAACTTGATGGAAAATCTTCTTCAAGATATTGAACCACATCTTTTTGCGACAATATTGTACGACGTGACATCTTTGAAACTTTTAGAATATGATTCAAATTTGAAATTTCAAAGTGAAAAGTATAATTTTTAAATATTTATAAATGCTTATCACTTATCAGTTATCAATAATGTGCATATTTTGAATGGTGGTTACGGCTGTTAACCACGAAAAAGTATTAATTTTTAAGTCAGTGATTGTTGCTATGTGATAGAAACTGATATGAATGAAAAATATACTTATCAATACATATATCAAAGACGTTACAAACAAAAATTGCTTTTTTAATTTATATAACGGGGACGATAAAGATAAGCATCTACAACACCGTGTATTGTATGCTATGACACACAATGTAAACAGTTGGGTAAATACAACTATTTATAAATCAAAAGGTTGGTATATTTACTAACCAATTGAGGTGGTAGTGTTCACTAACCACTATGCGTAAATAAGATAAAATTATTTCCTTGAGGTGGTTAGTAGTCATAACCACCATGCAAAAATTTAAAAATTTAGGTGGTCGATGCAACTTACCACCATGCTTCAAAGAGTTAAGTCGATATTTTTTTCTTCAAGATATAAAATAATAATAATGATTAAATAATTGTATTGACATAGTCATGTCCATATTTTTTTTCTTCATATAAAAATAATGATGATAAAATACCTACTAATAATAATTAAATAATTGTATTGACATAGTCATAAGTCGATATTTTTTTTTGTTTATATAAAAATAATGGTAATAAAATAATAATCATAATTAAATAATTGTATTGACATAGTCATAAGTCGATATTCTTTACATTTGGTGACTAGCACAAAAACGTGGTCCCATTGCTTGCAAATAGCCTACCATTGATATTTTATTATTTTTAAATTGTTCCCAAGTATCAATTAAAAATTTAATGTTGTTTTCTTGCTATTTTGGTAAATTATTTTTTTTATTACGTTTAACACTATTTATTTTAGATTCTGAGTGAAACGATGAATGTATTGATTTTACAATGATGTGTGTTTATTATTATTATTTTTTTGTGTCTGTCATCACGTTTTAGGACAGTAAAAGTGCTTGGATTTTCATCAACAGTAGCTTTTCTGATAGGAAAGTGAGTCTAGTTGGTACTTTGGGGGGTCAAAAGTAAAAATTTCCCAGTAGTTTTCACAAGCGCCGGGAAAAACAACATAAAAATTAAGGAAAAACGGGAATTTTTACGCAAAATCGGTTTTCTAAAAAATCGATTTTGGTTTTTGGTGTAACTCTGAAAGAAATGAATGTATATACATGAAATTTTCACTGGTTGTTTATATTTGCATTTTATATACACGATAACGTTTTCAAAATATTTTGATTTATTTTGAACTGTTTAGGGACATTTTCATTTTCCATCTTTTTTTAGTTTTTTTTCTAAAAATATCAATAAAATTTTATTTGTTGGTTGCAAAAGCTTGAAAATTTAATACAAAGCTCCTACTATATTGTTTCAAAGGCAGATGAAAAATATTAAAAATCCTTAATTACAATTTTTTTTTATAAGCTTTTAAAGTTCAAAAATTGACAAAATATGGAAAAATCACGAAAATTAGCAAATTATTTTGAGTTAAAAATTCGTAAAAATTTTTCTTTTTAAATCTAAGATTTGAAAATGTAATACAAGATTCCTTATAAGATTATCTACCTTTATCAAAAAAAAAAGTCTATAAGAAAGTCAAATTAAATTTTTATGAGCGTTTCACTCGATTTCTTATGTAGCGATTTCCTTATTTTGTTGTAATTCAAAAACGATTAACTGTAGATACATGAAAATTTCACTGAATGTTTAAATTAGCATTTCCTATACACCATAAAATTTTGAAAATATTTTGACTCTTTTTGAGCTATTTACGGACATTTACAGCTTTCAATTTTTTTTAGTTTTTTTTTCAATAAATATCAATAAAGTTTTATCTGTTGGGCCAAAAAGTGTAAAAATTTAATACAAGGCTCCTGATATATTGTTACATTATCAGTTGAAAAATATTAAAAATACATAGGTACAGTTTTTTTTTATAAGCATTTAAAGATCAAATTTTTACAAAATTTATCAAAATCTCGAAAATTATCAATCATTGTAATTAATAAATTATAAAATGTTCAGTTTTTATAGCTAAGGATTGCAAATTCAACACAAAGGTTCTTCTCGTAAATAGTTCATACTGTAACCAAAAAATCTAAAAAATATATGAACACAGTTATTTTTTACAGACATTTTAAATTAAAATTTGGACGAAATTACATATTAAAAAAACCTAGAATAACTATTTTAGTTATTTTGTTGTGATTGAATAATATTATTTGTAGGTACTTGAAACTTCTAAAGTGTACTATTATATATCTATGATAGTATCACGGTTTTCGTTGATGTATAACGCGTTATAAGTACCTAATGGATATTGTGATATGATTATTTTGGAATTTATTATAGGTACCTATTATAGGTCAATTTTTTGTCTCAATAGCATAGATATGTATATAATATGTCTTATACCTTGACTGACATACCGTATCCTCTCAGAATCGTTTTTCTTATACAATGATATTATATCGTTGAATTCAAATTTAATATCATCCACTGTATGGTGACCCACTTGTAACCTACTGTACAGCAGAGCGACACCCACTTTCCCACCTTTTTAAATATGTTTCAGTTTGAATAGCTAATAATATGTTTATTACTTGGAAAGTAGATGGATGCGAGGTATAAAACTGTGAATTATAGTGCATATGAAAGGATTCCGGACCATTAGTGGTTCTGGCTTCTTCTGATGGTTTATCTGCCCATAAAGTTGGTGGAAATTGTGCATCAGTTTCTACATAGTTTTTAAGTAAATAATCGGCAAATCCAAAATTAGACGTAGGAGCATTTTCAATTAAATGTAAAAAAGTATTTTCTACTAAATTGGCTGGTAGAAATCCTAAAGCAAAAAATTTTTTTAGCCAAACACCCTATTAAGAACTTGATTTATACTCATTTAATAGCTGATTATCCTTTTGAATATGTCTAAACCAATTTTGATTTAAATGAAACCTACATGCCATAATTCTGCAGTTCGGGAAAATTTCTTTAACAGCGTTATGTGCACTTTTTTCAAAATCGAAATGAAAAGTTGATTGAGCCAATGATAGTTGTATATTTATACCAGTCAATTTCAAACACAATTTTACAATTGTAAGCCACATATCAATATATGTTTGAGTTGATTTTGAAGTCAATAAACAAAACACTATAGGTATATAAAAACTATTTTGCAATATATGAATAGTATAAAGTTGTTCATAATATTTGGGGGAATGTGAAAACGTCCCATCGGCGAATATATGAGAACATTGACTTAATATTTCAAGATTAGTAGCACAAGTAAACATTACCGGACTTGACATTGTTTCCATATGACAAAATAACTCACCAGTATTACTTAATATATTTTCGCGTCTATCAAATATTTGAACTTTTGATTCTTCAAAACTTTTTGGAATTTTAGGTATACTCTTACGACGGAAATCGTACATACTTTTTCTCAATAACCTCAAACCAGAATGCACAAGTTCGATATCATTTTCTGCATTTTGAAGTTCAGCTCGAATTATTTTATTCGGCCTTGTTAATAAATCAAATTAGGGGTATTTAGGGGTATTCATCCCTTTTGATACGGGAATTGATAATTTGCCTACCAACGATATTATCAGCCATAACATTATGATTATAATGATCATTAAGCATACTAATAACTATTGTAACATCATTATTAACAAGCAGACTAGCAGAAAAATTTTTATTAGTACAACGGTATCGGATACTACCACATTTTTTCAGTACATAGAATTCCCTGGATTTATATCCATCGACTAAGATGCACGGCTTGCCTTTTTCTGTTTGAAATATTTTTTGAATTTTTAGATCCATTTTAATAATTGACACACTATTTGACACTATACACGTTACACTACATACGTTCACTCGATACAAATTGCGAATGAAACATAAATACTAACATCCAACACCGATATGATGATATCGCTTATTAAGAAAATGTTACCTATCTTTATTATCTTAATTTATTGCTTTACACCAAGTCGACGAGCAGATAAAATTATAAAAATAAAAATAAATACCAATGCTCACTCGTTCAATTTTGTATACGTATATAATATCAACAAACAAATAATATTGATTATATTGACTTATTAATATAATTTATAATACTATATATTTTCATTTTGAAAAAGTGCATTTTGTGAATTTATAGTTTGAGTGCACGTAATATGTATATGCAAGTTATAGAAAGTATGTATTGTATGTATACATTATTTTATGTTGTATATATTAATTATTGTATATAGTATATACACATGTCATTATTTGCCCAATGGTGTTGTGATTTTAACAGGTAAAAAGGGATCGGGGCGCAATCGTGTGCGCAAACCGGGTCAAAAAAGGAAAAATTGCGCAATCGTGTTATAGCCATTATAATAATCTAATGATGCACCACATACCCTTGATGTTATGTCGCCTTGAGGTGCCGGGATCCGTATAATAATCAATTTTAATACAATAATAAAATACAGGATTGATCCCGCACACGCCCAAGAACGCCGCTAACCTCAACACGACGAACAAATCACAATACAAGCTGCTACAGCGGACACACAACTCGACAAACCACGAAACTCAAATCGTCTGCAGGTAATCAATGACCACCCTTTAATAGGGGAAAAACAATTAAATGATTGGCAAATAAATGCGAAGGCTCCGTTAGCCAGTCAACACGATTACCTTTCAGTGTCACCAAAACAAAATACACAACCAAACTTTAAGAAACCTTTGTGACACTGAAAGCATGATTACACTATTCACAAGTACAATTTACATAACAAATTTTATAGAAGACACTTATCACTTTTACAGTTATCAAGGAAAATAACATATATATTTCATCAGCATTTGACCGGTAGGTATACTATTCGCTGCATATCACAGTCTGAAGGTGCAACCCAGACCTGGCGATACATTTTCTCAATGTCCGCAACCAAAGCATATCTATAGAGACGGAATCGTAGTACAATGGATAACAATTCAGGTTGAACTGACGGTCCACATACCAATATATCGTTAAGACTTAGGCCTGATCTTGTAACTGCCGAGCCGTCAAACACAACACGAGTTTTTGTGGTTAGGCTGTCACTCTTGGTCACAGTATGATGAGGAAGGTAATAAGTAGGAAGGTCAGTGTCCTCAGCCTCTTCCATATGACCCATTTTAATATACTCAGCCATGAATTTTATATTCTTGAGCTAGCATAGGATCTTGGTTCATCTTTCGCTCTAGGTTGAAGAAACGCCGTTGCGCCATAAATTTTGAATCGCCTAATAACTCAGGATCACGTAGGAATGGCAATTGGACCACAAATCGGCTAGAATGTTCCTGGGTTACTGTCCTGGTAAAATGTGATTTGACTATTGACTGGACATTCTTGACACTACAAGTGGGACGGTCTGTCAGCGCCAGAGACGAAATTGATTGACACTGTATTAATAGACCTGGCATGCACATATGAGAATTTGCAATTGGCATTGAACCAGTTAGCACCCATCCTAAACAGGTATTATGTAGAACAGTGCCCTCTTGTGTTTTCTTGCCTTCGCCAATTAATATCTCATAAAATAATTCTGCACCAAGCAGTACATCAATGTTGCCTGGTTCATGAAATCCAGGATCGGCTAAACAGTAAGTTATTGTGTCTGGAATATTTAATTGATTGATGTTTACACGGTGGATTGGTAACTTGGTTGTTATCGAATCGATTACATGAAAGTTGATGTATGCTTCATAGTCTCTAAGTCGTGAACACATGGTTGTACTTATCGTAGTGCCAGTTTTCGCAGTTACAGATCCAATACCAGCTAATGATATTGTACTTTGAACTCCACTAATATGCAGTCTTGATGCACACTCCTTGGTTATAAGACAGACCTGAGACCCGGAATCCAATATGGCACGACATGGAGTCTGTTGGCCAGTTGAATTTGTTAAGTTTAAAACTGCAGTAGCCAACATTATCTGCTTCAGAGCAGAAGGATTATTGTTAGCTTGCTCAACGTAGGTTACAACATGTTGATCTTGGGTTGACGACGACTGTCTATTGGCTAATGTAGGGGGCCTGAACATTGCATCGTTATGTAACTTGGTGTTGTGACGTCTACCACATTTGGTGCGACTGAAACTACGACATTGACGAACCTGATGCCCAGGATGCAAACAATTATGACATAACCTGTTTTAAAAACTACATCTTGGCGTTCAGCGATGAACATTTTATTGAAATCTTCACACATTGTTAATCAATGGTGTTCGGGACACACTATACATTTTCTTTGGATGGACTGATGTCAACTTGATGGGCAAATAAAACCTTTTTTTTGCATTGAGCGTTCGCCACCCAAGTTGGGTGGTCTGAATTTTATAGAAGACAGTTATCACGGAAAATAACGATCTTTCGCACGCACAGGGCGGTCAGCCCATAACAGCTGTTGCTATCGTCGACCGCGCCGCAATACACGCGATAAGATAGATACGAACACAGCCATATATATGGCCGTGGATACGAAACATTGATAATACACACATATAAAAAAAAAGAGCCATATTGGCATGAACAATAATATTACCTATTGGCTCCAATTCTTTTGGAATAGAAACATTACTTTTTAGGATAATAATAATAATTTGCAAACAATTTATTACTCATTGAAAAAATGGAAATTTTTCGTATGATTCGATAAGTAAATTATTTATTTATTATTATATTTCAATAATAATTATATTAAAGTATTAAAAACAATTTGTTGGTAAAATTGTATAACATAACATGCTTAATGCATATTAATATTTATTAACATTTTACATAAATACATTACTAACTTCTATCTTACAAAGATACATTTTGTAGGTTTTTATTTTTATTTTTTATGTTGTCGGATATATGTTTAGGTTCGAAAATATCCGATTTTAATAGTCTTTTTCCATACCGTGGTTCAACCAATTCTGGCAGAAGACATTCTTTATAAATAATTAATTTCATTTTACCGTCTACAATAGTTACATAAGGTATCTGTAAATTATCAAAATAATCATATTACTAAAATATTTATAAATTAATTAATGTTCTGTATACCTACCTTTTTATTGTCGACCGCTGTTTGTAATTCATTTGTATCTTTGGTCGAAAAAGAACATTTAATTTCTAAAACGGCTGTATCGCCAATTAAACCATCTGAGTATAAAGAATAAATATTTAAATATTCATATATTATATCGCATTATAATCACCCCAAAACAACTAGTTAGTCATAGGAGTGCGCAGTTTTAAATTTCTTGTCGAGCCTAGACAATTATTATAGTGCCCTAATATTTGGACAGCGCCCCTAATTTTTTTTTAACACACCAACATACATGTTGATGTATTAACCTATTAATGTCTATAGTACTTACTATAGTTATTGTGTTTGTATAAAGGTATAATGTTTTATTTTAGATTAATAAAATGTATATAGTGGTTAGGTTAGGTTGGTGTACGTACAAATATTTTTGATTTTTTCATATTTTCACGACAAACAAAATTTTCATGATCTTCACGAACATATTATTATAATATAAGCATTATAATAAAATATTAAAATATATAAGCCCCTAAAAAGTTTCAGGTCGAGCCTGGGCTTGACCGGCTCGCACTGTGCGCACGCCTATGTAGTTGGTTATCGTAAAACTTTAATTTCGTAATACAAAGTACTTACCAGGGCTAGCGGCTAAGTATGGTTTATCTGCGTCAATAAATAAACCACAATCCATGACTTTAAGATTAGTTTATGTTTCAAATTTTTCTTTTGCGACGGTTTCGGTAATTTTTCCATATTCCATAGCTCGGGTTGTAAAATTACCATATAATATGTCATATACTGTTCCTTTACAGGATGTAGTTGGACGCATCTTACAAACTTTTCAGAAGTTTGACGCAGTTAGTCTGTTTCTTCTTTCAACGAACCACTTTTGGTTGTTAGATTGGTTTCGCGATTCCAACTCGATTTGTTCTCTTGCCGTTATTTATTTATTTATTTATTTATTTATTTATTATGGACGGGCGGATGCCCAATAGAAATATACATAAGAAAAATGGTCGATGTAGTTTACAGTTATAAAATAATTTCTTATAGACTAGAGACGACTAATACAAATTAATAGGTAGTAAATACAAATAATAATAATAATAATGTCGTTGGCTAATTATAGTATAAACATATATTATAATAATAGGATACACA
Organism: Macrosiphum euphorbiae; assembly: GCA_949089665.1. Lineage (NCBI taxonomy): Eukaryota > Metazoa > Arthropoda > Insecta > Hemiptera > Aphididae > Macrosiphum > Macrosiphum euphorbiae. The sequence goes on along the minus strand of CARXXK010000002.1, from coordinate 3,970,306 downwards.
TCTTAGTTAGGTACTAGGTTCGATAAATACATATTATATTAATAAATTATTTAAATATATTTTAAATAATTCAACATTTGTACACAAGAATAAATCTACATTATATGTATTAACTAATTCCATACATCGATTCATAGGTGCGTTTTTGCCATAGTTAGTAGATTGTAATGGAACATAGAACGTATTTATTTGTCGAGTACTTCGATTAGGAACCAGAAAGCTTAAGATTGAAATTAAACATGGACAATAAACTTGTCCATTAAGTAATTTAAAAATAAAACACAGGTCAAGTCTTTTCCTTCTTATCTCCAGCGATTCCATATTTAAAATTGTTAATATTGGTAAGTAGGAAGAATGAGGTTGACGCTGAATGTCGCACTTAAAGGATAGAAATCTCAAAAATCGATTTTGTATTGACTCTATTGCGCGTATCGGACCTATTCTACTAGGGGACCAAACCATAGAGGCATAGTCCAAAATTGATCTTACATACGAGTAATATAAAGCTTTTAATGCATATGGATTGTTAAAACTTTTACAGCTTCGATTTATAAATCCTAGCATAGATGAAGCTTTATTTTGAATATACAAGTAGTGCTCATTAAATGTTAGAGATTCATCAAAGATTATGCCTAGATCACTATTCTTATAAACGCGAGTGAGTTCAGATTCATATAAGAGGTAGTCATAAATATATTTTTCTCGTTTTCTAGAAAAAGTTAATACTTTGCACTTAGAAACGTTTAGAAGTAAGTTGTTTTTGCTGCACCAATTCGAGAGGACGTTTATTTCATTTTGAAGTAGTACAGCATCGTCCGGTGACTTAATAATACGAAATAATTTGAGGTCATCAGCAAACAGCAACATATGGGAGTTGGTAAGTTTAATGTCATTAATGAAAATGTTAAATAGTAATGGAGCAAGATGAGACCCTTGAGGGACACCTGAACTTATATCATACATACTTGAGTTAAAATTTTTAATTTTGACATATTGTTTCCTGCCCGTTAAAAAAGACACTAACCATGAATAGAATGGATTTCGTATACCTAAGTTGTATAGTTTAGCGGATAAGATATCATGGTCAATTTTATCAAATGCTTTTGAAAAATCCGTGTATATAACATCCACTTGATGTCCTGCCTTAAACGCATCTAATATATAATGTTGTAATACAAGAATATTGGTACTAGTTGACCTACCTGACATAAAACCGTGCTGTTCGTCAATAATTATATTTTTAAATATTGGAATAAGTTTTTTAGATATAATACTTTCAAACATTTTTGGAATAACTGAAGTTATAGAAATGGGACGATAATTTGTTATTTGAGTATTATCCCCTCCTTTCGAAATTAGAGATATACTACTTACTTTCCATCTGTCTGGGAAAACGCCAGATGAGAGAGATAGGTTAAATAAATGAAGTAGCGGAATGGATAGAACGAATTTGCATTCAGTAAAAAATGTGCTAGGTATTGCATCAGGACCAGGACAGGATTTAGTGCATATGAGGTTGATTTCATTGTATATGACGTTTATAGTTAATATACATTTATTAAAGTTGACCGAGAGCAAATTAATATTTTCAATACTAGGAATTGGGTTTTGAATAGTTGGTTTGTTAAATACACTAGAGAAAAATTTTGCGAAGACGTTGGAGATTTCAGTACCACCACAGTGATTATTATTATTGTAAGTCATAGATTCTGGAAGAAAGGCATGTGATCGTTTATTATTAATAAATTTCCAAAATAATTTAGGATTATTACTTATAGCATTTTGGGCATTGGAAATGTAGTTTTTATAATCATAATTATTTTGTGACTTACATTGAGCACGTATATTCGAGAATTGGTTGTAATGAAATTGGTTTGGAGATCGCTTGTATACTATATGTGCAATTTTTTTCTCTAATGTCAACCGTTTTAACTTTTTACTGAACCATATAGGATATCTTGGCGTAAACAAATATTTTTTTGGACATGATGAATTTATAATTCTAAAAATATGTTCGTAAAAAATATGAACTGCATCATTAATATTTAATTCATTGAATATTCCATTCCAATCTACGGAGGCAATACGCGACCTAATATCATTATAATCACAGTGAACAAAGTCATAAATTTGTTCTTTATAGCTTAAAGGTTGAGATAATAGGACAGCTGTTTTAATTAATAATGCCGGATGATACATTCGATCTAAGGGTACAAGAGGATTAATTACAGAGGACACGTTTACATTATTGATATTCGAAAAAACTAGATCCAGCATTGAACCAGAAAGATTATAAACTAGATTATGTTGATTTAAATTAATATATGATAGATTAGTTAAAATATTTGAGTCAAAATTATTAATATTAGACAAATTGGGAGTAATATTATTATTTATAGAAGTCCATTTAATATTCGGGAGGTTATAATCACCCAATATTAAAAATTTAGAATTAGGGTTTTTACACATGAGATTATCTATAAGATCGAAATGATCATTGTACATAGTAGAGTCAGAACGAGGCGGAAAATACACTGTTCCAATTATTAGTGAAAAATTATTAATACTTATTTCTATATACAGTTGTTCAATTGAATTATCACGTAGAGATAGTAGACGGCTGGGGAACTTGTTATTGACTGCTATACCTCCACCTCTTATGTCGACGCCGCGTATGTCACATCTGTCACAACGGAATATTTGGTAATTGGTGCAGAGTCCAAGCTCTGCGTTATTAACGTTGTTTGATAGCCAGGTTTCAGATAAGGTAATAATATCATAATTAGAGAGTGCGAGGTTACGGGTAAATATATCTAGTTTGGTATTAATTCCACGTACGATCTGGTAGTAAACTGAAAAATTATTTAAAATTTTGCGTTTGCTCTGTCGTTTTTTAAGATAGTCGGCAAACCGTTTATATATTTAATAAATAAATCGCTTTCACCAGAATCCCTCCGATTTTTCAATACAGCCATAGTAGATGCAAAATATTTACGTTGTTGCAGGGTTTGATCAGATGAAATTCGAATAGCATTTAGATTGCTTACATTTAGTAGTTGCCTTTTCACTCTTAAAACTTTGAAGACGTCAGATGAGTTAGGAAGAGTGACACGTAGTGGACGAGGTTTATTTGAGAGTTTACCTAATCGATGAATAGACACTGGAATAGTTTGTATACCGATGGTGTTAAGTATATCCTTGGCAGTTGAAGTATCTTGTGATTGACCTGGTACAGAAGGTTCGGGAACATTAAACAAGATTACATTGCGTGCTCGAGATTGACGATCCAAAAGTTCAGAATAAACTTTTTCCTGAGCCGTAGCAACCAATGGTTCGGTATTTTGAGTACGTTCTATATCCAATAATTTAGTTTCAAGTTGTTCAACTTTTATCCTTAATGATTTATTATCATCCAGGACTTCAGTTAACTGAGTAGATAGTAGATCGATTTTTTTTTCTTGCGCCTTAATAGCATCACGATACGAGTTTAAAGATACGACAATTTTATTTTGTTGGTTTTTCAAGTCCTTTACCATATCCACGAGTTGATTAATTTTAGTATTGGAATCCTTGTCGATAGTAACTGGAGAATTAGCCATAATTATAACGAATAATTATAATCAACTTATATTAAAACGTTTCCGTATACGTAATATTAAGTATAAAATACGATTTATTAATTAACAGTAGAAATTATTAAATGATATATGAATGTCACACGATAGTGAAACCGCGATAACGCACGAGAACACTACACTATGACCGCTGAATCGCAACACTTATTTTATTTTATTTTTATATCTTGTTTGCAAAAAATAATTACTTTGTTAAATGGTCACACCGAATATTATTTATCTACATTGTTACCTATTTGATGTACGCATTTATACATTTATTGTAAATTCAGGATTTCTATTATTATTTTAATTTTATTTAGTATTTAGCTATAGTATATATATTTTTTGTTTAAAATTAAGATTTAAGTTATTCTAATTTAATTATTATTTGTATAATAATATTACATGCCTGTACGTAATATTATACTATAGTTATACTATACGTCTATACATTGTATTTGTTTATGATTAATAACAATACTTGTAGGCTATCTTTTTTTTTTTTAATAGAAGAGATTAGTGTGACGTCACAATCTATAATGATAACGCGTCTGGTTCCAAACAAACCGTTATCACGGTTCATTCCATCACAAATGCATTGCCCGTTTATTTTTTTTTTTTGATTCATTTGGTTTTTTAATCCTTTTAAATTGTTTTTTTATTTTTTAAACTGATCTTAAAGTTTTGTGTGCATAAGAAACTCGAGATCTTTTAATTATGGTTAACTACTGGGCACCCCAGTGTTCACACAATTCTGTCAGAGAATCGACAGATTCGTTTTCGTTTTCCAACAGATGTGGCACTACGAAATTCTTGGGCGAATTTAGTTAGGTAAGCTTCATTGTTTATTATATTATTGTGTTATTTATACTATTATTAATATAGTTGTTTTATTAGGAGGGCAGATTCTATTCCATCAAATAATAGTCGATTGTGTAGTTGCCATTTTAAAGATGGTTTGAAAGAAAATAGTCCGTTTATATTTGATTGGAATGAAAACAAAATAATGCGTTTTGTTTCCCCCGAAAAACGTAAAAAGTAATTTTTATTTTAACTGCTTTAATTATAGAGTAAATTTACTTATTATCAAACTTAAACATAATAATATTATATAGGACATCTCATAGACTTTTATTGATATTTAAATTTTTAAATGAGTTATAGTTATGTTAAATATTTAAACTTTAAAATGTTCGTAACTCACTTCAAAATTAAAGTATCAATGAATGCCTATGAGATTGCCTAGATAATATTTTTACATTCAGACGAGTACATCCACTTGCGTGACGCAATCGCTACTAAAGGAGACGCGGTCAACATTGGTCTCTTGACCATTCTCTCAGCTACTCATGTTGGAAGCCCACGCATGATGCATTAAATCGCGAATTCCTACGGGAGCAAGACTCTGACCGAGATGAGCTGGCTGAATGAGTCGAACAAATGTGCCGAAAGAAAGAGCCAAACACCATCTTTCACTTTTGTTGAACATAATCACAAATCAGTGGAAAACTATACCAATAATTATACCACTAAATAAGTTTCACCATTAACTATTTAGTGGTATAATTATTGGTATAGTTTTCCACTGATTATGTTCAACAAAAGTGGAAGATGGTGTTTGGCTCTTTTCATCATAGTTAAAACAAACTGCAAAAAGTAAAATTTGGTGCTTCTAACTCAGTACCAAGGACTGTATGAACAGGATAAGCTTCATCTAAATATTTTCTACCTACCAACATAATATATTTTGAAAAAATAAGAAAATTAAATATAAAAATATTATATAGTTACAATTGTTATTTAACTTCAAGGCGAACATTTTTAATTCGTGAGGGGCATTTAACGGTAAAGTGCATTTTAGCCTTGAAGTTAAATAACAATTGTAACTATAAATGGATGTTATTTTTTAAGGACAACGAAGTGCACTGAGTCAGCTAGTAATAATAATATAGTAAAGTTAATAATCCAAATTACTTAATAATTTAGAACCAAAACAGTAAGATGCAATTTAGAAGAACAATGTGATAATACTGCTGCAAGTGATCCAATTATTAATGAAGAACCTGCTAATACTGAAAGTGCTGATTTCATTTGTGAAAAAAATACAATTCTGGAGAAAAATTTTGAATGTTACTTTTTGAAAAAGGAAAACAAAGACTTGAAAAAAGAAATTGAGGTCTTAAAAAGACCATGAATGAAATCATTCAATTTCAAAAAATGATGTTATGTTTCAATATTACACTGGATTGAGTGAAGATATGTTTGAAATAATCCACTCACTATGTTCTAATGTTACATTTAATTATTACTTAGGTTGGAACGTCACTTGCTTTTTATTAAAAGATCAAATACTTATGACTCTAATGAAATTAAAATTAAACTTAGGCCATAAAGACATTGCTTTTAGATTTAATACCAGTTCATCAACTGTATCTAATGTTACTTTAACTTTTATAATTTTATTACATGATATATTATTCAAGTCACTCGTGGACAATGTTCCATCTCAACTTAAAAATCAACTTTGTTTACCTAATTGCTTTCAAAGTTTCCAAAATTGCCGTATGATTATTGACTGTACTGAGGTATCTTGTGATATACCTAAACAATTAGATCAACAAAAATTGACTTACAGTAATTACAAACATAGAAATATTCTCAAAGGATTAACTGGTATAGCACCCAATGGGGTCATAACTTTTGTGAGTAAACTATATCCGGGATCCATTTCAGATAAAAAAATTGTAGCCGATTATGGAGTTTTAAATATATTTCAACCAGGTAATCTAATTCTTGCAGATAGAGGTTTTCTTATTTCTGATCTTCCTAGTGGAGTTAACTTAAATATTCCACCATTTTTAGTTTCACCTCAATTTACTCCGAGTGAAGTTGTAAAAACCAAAAATATTGCAAGAGCTCGGATTCATGTGGAACGTGCAATACAAAGGTTAAAAGAGTACCATATGTTGTCCCATATTCCTAAATGTTTGTATGTAAAAGCTTCAATTGTTTTTCAATTATGTGCAGCATTGGTTAATTTTAGAAATCCTTTGATAAAAGAAGTAGACAAATTATATATTTCTGAAGATTAATTTATTTTATAATGTAATAATTAAAGTAGGTATGTATAACGAAAAAAAATTTGACAACTTAGTTTAGTATGATTAAAATTACAATAGTATATCGATGGTGAAACGGCAAAAGGGTCTAAGCGACATAATTCATTATTTTCAGGAGAGCCGAAAAACTTTTTTTTGTGATTTTAATCATTTTTTTTTTTTCTAGATAAGCTATAACTTTTTTTACAGTAAGAATAGGGTATTATTTTGTAGAATATTTTTTTTTTGTTTGTATCTTCTTCATGTGTATTGATATTTTTAATAAGTTTTTGATTATTATTTACGTGAAATACGGCAATTTGAAAAAAATTGTTCAATATTTTGGCGCTTATGCCCTATTTTTTTTTTACACTATTTATCTACGGCGCTTATGCCCTAATTTTTTTCTACATTTGCCTGTTCATTTATCGCCATTGTATTATTGTAATTTATAGTGATTACTATTTTTATTTCAGACCAATAAAATAATATTAAAATATCTCGTCATTTTCACATGTTTTTTTTAAAATAAGATGTACACAAATATTTTCCGCAAAAAAAAATATGAATCTTTATTAAAATATTATTATGATGAAAATAACGAAAAAAAAATATAATCCTTTAGAACATAACATAAAATTTAACCTTTTTCTTCAAACTTAAATGAAAACAAATAATAAAAAATAACTTATTTCTAGACTTGACTTTGTACTTAAATCTATAAAACAATGGTTAAAATAAAAAATTACTTACATTTTTAATCATTAAAATAAATAATTACTATTCGTTTGTTAAAACTTAGGTAAAAAATGAATAAATGAAATAAATGATCTAGTCTGAGTCTTCTTCGTCAGTCTCTTGTAAAATATCACTTATATCGTGGTTTGATTGCATGCGTAAATATTCTTCGTGAAAGTTGTGGGGTATGATGCCATCGGTACATAATTTTAAAAGGTCGGTTAGTTTTTCTTTTGAAATTGGTAAACTCTCCCCGTATAACTGTGTTGGATTAATGCCGATGTTTTTTTTCTTAACTTTTAATGTTTTTGGTTCTTCGTCAGCGCAGTAAGTGAAAAATACTTTTACGTTGTGATCTCCATTTAAAGGTTTGTTAAAAATAAATGATTTCACTTTAGTTATTTGAATCAATTCCTTGTCTGTAGTTTTTAAATTTAGAGCAAAATATTGTTTAGCTAATGTTTTCCAATCTTTAAAATCTGAGTACTGTACATTCCGAACTTCAATTGGAGAAGGATTTATTCGTGAATTTCTAATTAAAGGTGACCATTCACTAGGTGCCCACACGGTCTTATTTCTTATAAAACGCTCTATTGTGGCATGCACGGAATCCACCGGCATGTAGGTATGACCAGGCAAAAGAAACGTTATTTTTACTTCTTCGATGTATTCAAATTTTATGTTATACAGCATCGCTATCATTGCTCGGTTTTTATTTTGCCCACAGCATGAGTCACAATATAAAGCAACTGACTTGTAAAGTTGCTTTTCATCCAAACCAAGTAAATATTTGTAAATGCATGTAACAATGTCATTGCAACCTCAGCCTCCGTTTGTTTCACCCCATAAGTAAGTTATCGCGTTCTGTGGGCCAGATTCATACACAGTTAAGTTAAACATGCTGTACTTACGACTATAGTATAAGTTCATATTTTGGCCCTGAGGTGTGTTCAATACTTTTTGCAAATCAAAACTTACACAAATAAAATTTCCTTTTGCTTTGGACAACTGTTGGTCAAATAAAAACATTTCCTTAACCGCATATTTTTCTTCTTCGTGAATGGTTTTCAACTTCTGTTCCTCTTCAGTTAGTTCCCTTTCACTCATAATGTTTTCATACTTCGAACAAAAACGACATTTGTCTTTTTTTGGGGAATGAAAACCAATATTATATTTTGAATAAAAAATTTTTCGGAACATAGTCTTGCTTACTATTTCATATTTGTTTGAAGTACAGTAAGATGTATACATTTTGTACAATCTACTAACGTTTTCAATTTCAGTTGGCAAGTACTTTCTGTTTGAAGAAGCGCGACAGTAATGCGACTTGACTGCTGGTAGTTTTTGTATGAATGCATGGATGGCTTTCAAAGTGTCTTCTGATTTTTTATTTTTTGGTTCATGTTTTCCTCTTTTGTCCAGTTTTGACATTATATTGGCTGGAGATGCTTGATTCACAGTATAGTTCAAAAATTTTTTGGTGATATTTAAAGTACTTAATATGAATTATAAACAAATAATTCTTCTCTCATTTTTAAATAATAATGAATACTCCTTTGAAATATTCTTTCTGCTTATACCTTCAACGCGTTTTCTTTTTATATCAATTGTTCTTACACAACCTAATAGATAATCTTTTGCCTTACTGGATCACATGATGTCCAAAATTCAGTGAAGATTTCTTGTCTATCTTCTTCACTAAATTTATTTTTGCATTTATTTTGGCATCTTTTATTAGCACATGGATTAACTTGGACTTTTTTACCTATTCCTTTGGCTTTTTCTATTTTATTTAATTCACGAATGTTAGTTTTCCGAGGTAATCTTAAGCCTCCAGTCCCAACTTCTAAAGCTTCTTCTAATTCAGAATTTATGTTAGATTCATTAATTTGGCGAAAAGGATCCATCCTATTATTATTTTCAAAAATTATACGATCTGATACAGTGTTGTTCATAGAAAAATCGGTTTCATTAGGTATAATTCGAGAACAACTAGGTTTATGCAAATCGTCGGAAATACTTGAACTTATAATTGATTTATCATTATTTGGAGGTAACCACTCTGTTGTGTCCCTACTTTCATCAGATGTAAATTCATTGTCTGGGAAAATTGGCCCTGATTTTTGTTCCATAATTTGTTCATTAGGTATAATTCGAGAACAACTAGGTTTATGTAAATCGTCGGAAATACTTGAACTTATAATTGATTTATAATTATTTGGAGGTAACCACTCTGTTGTGTCCCTACATTCATCAGAAGTAAATTCATTGGCTGCGAAAATTGGACCTGATTTTTGTTCCATAATTTGTGTAAAAACCGCATTACTGTCAGGTAAAGAAGGAGGAACTGGTGACAACGTTGCGTACACTAAATTGCAAGAACTGGATGATAATTCGCTTTGTACAATAATATTATGGTTTAATACAGGTGTTTGTAGTTTTGCCATATTAAGAATTTTTCGAGTTCGTGAATTCATTTTCAATAGGTACTGAATAAAAAAAAAATATATATCAGATTTAATGTCAAATAAGTAGGAAGAAGTATGTTATGAAATAATATCAATAGCAAATTTGTTATCATTTGTAATGAAAATAAATGCAGCCACTATAAACGCGTTTATAAACAAAAATGTAAAAAAATAATTCATTAATCCAATAATTACGAAAATAACTTGAAATATTGATATTATAAAAATAGATCCTAAGGTCCGTTTCACATGGACACTTATCATACGCGACGTAAAAAAAGTTACGTTAACGCGCGTTTTAATTTACATTGATTAAGTTCATACATGCCAAACCGGAGAGTGAAATGTATGATTAAAATACATCCATAACAAGAAATTATATGATTCAATGAAATAATTATATTTAAGACGTTTCATTTAATTAGATAAAATGATTATAATGAGTTGTTATAAAAATAAACAACTGTTCTATAAAGAATTAAAGAACAATGTAAAATTATTTACTGTCAAAAATAAATCGAATAATTATGCATTTTTGTAAAATAAACTTCCCACTAGTACACAATATTATGCATAAAAGTTGACTTACCTACAGTAAATCTTTGATTTGGCCAATTTCGATGAGAACTGTGTTCTTGATCTTAGTGTACCTCTTCAGTCTTCAAATATAAATTATGATAATATAAATTATAATTGTAAATCACGATTTAAGATAATACACTATCTTAAATCGTGTTGTACCATAGACGTATAATATAATTCTATTATAGTACGTCTATGTGTTGTACTACAATCTTATCAAATGTTTATAAATACTAGTCGTACAAAAAATTCGTGTACAATGACACCACGCATAAACGTCGCTTGTCCCCTAAAATATTTTGCTAATGTCGTTTATTCCCTATTGTTGTCGCATAGACCCTTTATTACAGAAGACAAATATATAAAGTGTCGTTTAGACCCCAAATTTAAAATTCAAATATTCGTTGTTATAATGGTCACAGCTGATTTTGCGCACGCACAATGGACGTAATATATATTTTTCTATCCAATAGTATAAGCCGTGTCGCTTAGACCCAAAGTGTCGCTTAGACCCTTTTGCCGTGTCACCATCGATATTAAGTAAGAAGTAAAATTTATATATTTTGTATTATTAGATTAAAATATAATATTTCAATAATATAATTGTTTAATGTTTAATTTGTATTTGTATTGTTTTTTAATAACCATTGAATGTATACTGAAAAATAAAAATCAATTAAACTGTCAATATTTGTAACCCAGTTAACATTTTTTTCGATTTCCACAGCTACAATACTTTTAGTGGTCCAAATGATTAAAATACAACCTTCAGATTTAGTTAAATATATTTGACCTTGTATTTGATAAAAATATTCATGTTTTATATTTAATTTATAATTATTTATATCTGTATCAAAGTTTATTATATAATCTGAGTTTTCTGAAAAACACTGTTTTAAATCTTGATTGTGATATTTCAATGGATATTGGATTTCAACACAATATTTTTTATTATTTATAGTAGCAAGTCCATCAGGATTTGCACCTATTACTCCTGCTTCATGAATCCAAAAACTAGTAGATAAAACATCAATTTTATATTTGTTTTTAAATTCATTTAATGCCACTTCTTCGTGATTTTTACCCAATTGAATAGATCGTACTGAATTTCGATTGTAATTGCCTAAAAGTGTTTTAAATAATGATGGTGGAAATTTGTTTTGATTAATGCACTTCAGAACTTTGTGAAAAATTACTTGCAGTAATTCTATACTGTCTATAAAGATACCATTTTATATTTTCCCATTGGCCAGTTGTGTATGTAGCTATTTTTCTATTTTATTCTGGTCTAATTTAAATAAATTAGAAATAAATTCTTTTTTATCAATTACACATTAAAATTCTTTTGAAAATAGTATAGACTCTAATGGTGGTAAATTTACAATATCATTTGAATGGTTAATAGGTTCAGGTTTCAGTAACCAAGAAAATCCTACTATATGGTTACTTAGTTTAAGCTTTTCAAAACATAGTTTTTTTAAATCGCAGTTAGTATTTTTAATTATGGAGAAATTATCTGGGTAGAGACCATCGATAGATTTTACAATATCATCATCAACTTTTCTTTTCTTTCTCCAAGAGCATTCAGAGTCAGTAACCGATATGTGTTTATGGGCATGTAATAATAAAGCCATCATATGGCTACATTTAGTTTGTCCAACTGCACATGAGCATTTAGCATATTCTACAGAATTATTCTTTATAGAAATCTGAAATATCAATAAAATATAATCTTGTAAATCTATAATATAATTTAAAATTTAGTAAAATAATAGAGGCATAACTAAATGTTTGATCAATCTTAAAAAGTTATATTGTTATTTTTACATTAGTAATTGCACAATGTAACGTCTCACACGATGGCTTACCCAGATTCGGCGTGGAGCGTACGTTGACGAAAAACTTTAGTGGGAAGGTCGCCAACCCACAGCCGAGATTCGGAAATCGGAGCGTGTGGGATTTGTAACAAAATAATGTAAATAGGAAAAAAACAATAAGAACATACAATTGATGGGTGAGTTAAAAAGGTATATTAATTTTAATGATCTTATGGAAAATGAATAATTAATTTATGGCCAAGAAAAGCCCACACTGGCATAAAAACTTGACCGCAACAAAAAAGGGTCACCTTAGAAAAAAAAAACAACAAATACATAATAATAATAATAAAATAATATTAGTACACTATAGTGTGTATGATACACAGAAAAGAAACTAAACGAAATGAAATACCGACCAAGGTATAGTATATGATAATAATAATAATAAGAATGGTATTACCAAATCGTGATATTGTGACTGGGCGTCGTCCACAGGACGTCCGCGGTAAAATAGTACCTACTCACACGTCATGTTGTCCGGCAGAGAGGCACAATGAAAGTAACGGGCGTCGGACGCGTTACATATCACACGCAGAAAAACATATAATATTCTACGATAATTGGGTAAAAACTGATTATTGGCCGGTATTTGATTATAACGTAGTGTCGGCCGGTTAACTCGACCACGGGTACTAGGCAGCGGTGATAGTGTGTGTGTCCGTCGATTATCGTAATATGCATATCGCCTTTGTTTTGGATGTGGGCAGAGATGCCCGCGGGACGGAGCGCGCTATCGTATAGTATTTATCATTATTATCGTTGTTCATTTTCGACCGTTACAGAAACCCCCCTGTAGAAGGGTCCTGGACCTGTCTGTGGCGCTTCTGCAGAAAGAAACAGGGAGAAATTATACGTGGCTGAATAGGGGTTTGACTTAACCGTGCCGTCAATAAGCTGATTGCTTAGCATCAGTAGGACGGATATACTTTCTAAGAAAAATAATGTTAAAAGTTCCCCGAACTTGATCTGTTACAGGATCAGCTACGACATACGCATTACAGCTTTTAATCTCTATGATTTTATACGGTCCTTCATACAACATAAAAAATTTCTTTATCTGATGGTCAACGGCGGAAGAGGAGCGATGTGCACGAACGAGGACTTTTTCCCCGATCAGAAATTTTGTAGTTTTACCGCGACGGTCATGTCGAATTCGGCGTTCCTCGGCCTTAGTTCGTTGAACCTCGGCAGCCATCGTTAGCTTGACCGTAAAATCATCACTACCTTTCGGCGGGCATTCGACAGCTTCATATATCGGACTATACCTTTTAGTTTTTAAGAAAATCTCGCTAGGAGTGAAACCCGTCGACTCGTGAACGGTATTATTCAACACCCACTCAATATATTGAACGTAACGGGGCCACTCGGTATGGGACTGATGACAATAAGTGCGAAAAAATCGACCTAACTCGCGCATAACCCGTTCAGCTGGATTACTCTGAGGATGATAGACGCTAGTAGTTGTTACACATACACCAATCGCAGTAAGACGAGCTCGCCACACATTACTCACAAACTGGACTCCGTGATCCGACACAACGGTTTGTGGAGCTCCATGGACTTCAATGTAGTCAGAGATCATTCGATTGGTTACTACAACTGCAGTGGACCGTTTGATCGTAAATAACCGGACAAATCTAGAGAAACAGTCGAGTACAACGAAAACGTACTTAACGTGATTCCACCCAGATGGCAATGGACCGTACAAATCAACACAGACTCGCTGGAGGGGTGCATTAGCTATCACATGTTGCATTTCACCTTCTGTCCTTACGGTGCTACATTTTGCACGTTGACAGGTGTCACAACTTTTCACCACATTACGTACATTGGCACTTAGACTACGAAAATAACACACTTCTCGAATGGCGGCAATACATTTTTTCGGACCTACATGTCCAAAATGCAGGTGGAATTTAAAGATAAGCTCATCGACTCGATGTATAGGCACACATACTAGCCACCTATCCGAGTTGAGATGTCGACGATAGAACAAAATGTCCCGATACATACAATATCGTTCAGTAATGGCACTTGACA
>CARXXK010000002.1:3945733-3955783 GCA_949089665.1 Macrosiphum euphorbiae | reverse complement strand
CACATTTCCTTTTAAAATTCCCAAAACGAAATTACAAGTGTGGACATTTCCACTTTCAAAGTTGTTTTCGCCTTTTGCAATAACCTTAGGATCTCTAATAAATTCAATTATTTTATGAATCTTAATTATCGATGCCATGTTTTTAAGTATCTAAAAAAATATAAGTAAGTACATCTTAGAGATTGTATGTGTTATTCATATTAAAAGTTAAAGACAAACAAATTCTAACACTATACAGTAAATAAATAAGTAAAATTTAATTTTTTTTGTGATAAATAATCAATAATTTGAACATAATATACATAATATAATAATATAATGTATACCATTTAAATATTATTACATGTTATACCTAACTTTGAACCAATCGTGTCAAACATTGTATTAAATCACAACTGAGCCAAAAATATTGAACAGAAAACTATGCAAATCAATCGAAAAAACGAACGGCTCTAGGTTTGACATGCCTGCTTTAGGGCATATGTTTTAAATATAAAAGTGAATCTACCTACATAAATATTGGTTGAATATATATTTCAATATGCACACATAACTATGAGATCAGTTTAAAAAGTAAAAAAACAATTTAAACGAATTAAAAAACCAGATGAATAAAAAAAATTAAATGGACAATGCATTTCTTATGGAATGAACCGTGATAACGGTTTGTTTGGAACCAGACGCGTTATCATTATAGATTGTGACGTAACGACTAATCTCTTCTATTATCTATCAAAGAAGTTAAAACGTTAAAAACGTATTAATAAATGAAACATTTTTATTTTAAGCTTTCTTTTTTGTTTTTATTATTTATAAATTATAAAATATAATTTCAGTATGTTGACGAGAAGGAAATTATCTTATTTGTTTTGTGTCATGTGATACTTGTGTCGTATTTGTACTAGTCCCCATTGATCTATTAAAATCATAGACATATAATATAATAGACCGCGAATAGAAAGAGAACTACAAATCCATGATATGTGCGAGAGAGAAAGAACCATAAGAGGTTTTCTCATGGATGAGTTAATAAAACTGTTTTTTTTTCTAGTTGAATTATATTATGAGGCGGAATCACGATGTAGATAATATACATCCCATGATAACGTGGGCCATGTGGGTGGAATATAAAAATTAGACACAATTTACAAGTTTAAAAAAAAAATATTTATAATTTAAACATTTTATACTTTAAAGTATATAATATACAAATTATTACAAATTACAATTAATATTATTATAACATGTGTTTTTGTACAAATGGTATAATACAAAAAAAAGGTAAAACAATATATTATTTTTATGTTAATTATGATATTTTATTGATGTTTAAAAAGTATTAATTTTGTGTAGAATGTTCTAATTTTTTGATCTATTGAATTTGTTGATGAATTAATATGATGAAGTCTCAGTGTAATATAAATGTGCGTAATTAGTTTTAACAGCTGTAGGAGATGATTATTGAAGGGTTCTTGTTCCAGAAAATGATTTGATAATGAGATAAAATATTTATTAATATTAATTTTTCTCATACATTCTATTGTAATCCTCTTTACAACGTTTGACCCATCAATTCTTTGGTACCCACGAATTACACGTTCAGCTATTTTACAAATTTCAATGACATCTGGATTCGGTATAATTAAACCACCTCTATTTTTACGTCCAATTAGAGCAGATCCCGATTCTTTTGTTCCCAAAGATTTTTCACAAACTGTACATAGAATTTTCTTCTTTATTTTGTAAACAACAAATCCTGCTATGTATGTTACAACATCATCAAGGTAATTTCTGTTCTCATAAATGTCTAATATATCTTCTGTTTCAATTATTTCAGTTCCTGCAGCACATAACAAATCTAGCATTTCAGATTGCTCATAATTTTTTTTTGGTGGAGCGCTTGATATTCTTAGAATACTTGTGTCGTCTAATGCTAAAGCATTGGCAGTCGATGGACATTTAACTTCAGCATTGATTATAATTGATTTGTATGCAGCTTCAAACTGTGCTACAGTGGGATTATTATTGAAACCTCCCTTAGCTCTAATGCCTCCAAATAGCAGTTCTATATGGTCTTGATTAAATTTATAGGTAAGTAAAAATTGCAATAGTTTGGTTTCTATAAGCTCACTGTAAAGATTTTTAATTGTTTTTAAACATGTTATTAGGGGAGACTGGCTTAATATGACATAGCACTTTTTAATTTAAAAAAAATTAAGGAAATAATGATAGTTAACACATGAAACTTGAGCAACATATTTGTATTTATATTATACACATATTTTTGAAGTCTAATTGTACATTTAATACAAACAAATAATTTTAATTCACTTTTTTTAAATGTACCTACTATGTCATTTTACTCGGAGTGTCGGGTAAAATGGCATACACCATATTTGTATAAGCAACCATTGTATACTGGTCAATAAAAATAAATTATAAAATTTTTAGAATTTAATAGTTTAATGAATTTTTTTTACTATACATAACAAAATTTTAGAAATATATTCAACATAATTAATATAATAATATAAATATGAAATTAATATAATAATAAACACTGCTATGTCATTTTGCCTGATATAATACAAGTCTTTTTCAAAGTATTTATGGCAAAAGTATTATGATAAGCTTATTTATAAAAAAATTATAGTATAGCTTGCTTTTTTATGTTCAACTTCGAATAAAAAAAATTAAAGGAACATAAGGTTTAATATTTCAAAATTAATTTTAAAAAATGTTGATAAGATAAAAAACACATTTTTGTTATACAATTCTCTGATAAGGTCAAAACCGGTGATCACTGTATACAATTGTATGTAGGAGGTTATATGTAACGTATTTCAAGAAGATTTGGTTCATAAATATCAGTAATTCTAATCAAAACATCAATGTGTCATATTACCCTAATATGTCATATTAAGCCAGTCTCCCCTAATCCTAAAAATCCAGTCTTGCGTTCTGATTGTAACACTGATCTTTTTCCATATTTAGGTGGTTTTTCAAGACATTGGATGCCGTTTAAATAATCTATAGATTCGTCAAAGAATATATTCAAGTTCAAAAAATTATCAGACAGTGGTTTGTTGAAAGGACTCTTACTCAAAAAATTTCTTGAATTTAATAAATCAAATATATTATTAATCCTTCGACAAAATTCAATGGTAGCTTCAGCATTTTCAAAAAGTTTGTTCTTCAGGTCTTTACAACAATATTCCAAGGCATCAGCAACACTGTTACTAAAAACCTGTGTTGCTAAACGTACCTTCATTTTTTCTCGATGATAATGTATATTTCTTGTTCTAATTTTTGTAGCAGCATGTAGACCAGTCACATTTTGCATATCGACCAAATGTTTAAAATATATCCATTTAATTGGTTTATTATTTTTGTCAAACAATAATCCCCAATCACCTAAGCTATTCCTTATTAATTTAACCATATGGCATGGGTCAAGAACTATATGTACATTATCTTCTGTTAATGGATGTTTAAAATTTGGCTTTAAATTAATTTAAATTTAGATTAGCGCCAAGCAAAGACGCCATCGACATATTATTAGCCGCCCCATCAAAAGTTATTGTTTTTATTATAATACCAGTTTCATGTAGTTGATGAAGACAAGATTTTATAATGTTGGATTTTTCTTCTGCAGATATTCCATTGACTAAGTAATATGCAATTGGTACTTTCCAATGGGTATTTAAACCAACTACCATAATGACAAAAGCATCTTTAGCATACGGCAAATTATCCATTGAATCGGTACCCCCTCCTTGACCATAATCAACATAGCCTTGATGCCTGAAACCTGTCCATTGAACATGTTGCTTTATGCTCATTTCATCTATGATCAAACATCCATATAATTGTTTACCAATATTTTTCATTTCATTTACTTTAATGGAAATAGCCTGAAAAGATTCCCTCGTTAATCCTGGTAATCCATTAATTGTTGTGTACCACTTTCTGATAAAAAACATAACGTTATATATTGCCGCCCTTGAGAAATTGCCACCCTAAGCACTAGCTTATAGTGTTTGCTGGTAAATACGGCACTGTACTATACATATATATGTATTAAGATTCAGAATGCAAACTACACAGGTAAATATTTGCATATACATGTCGCACCATTATAATTGCTCATTTAAATAATAATTCATATAAAATAAGACATTAAATAAAAGGTAGGTACCTATATAATGTCATAATATAATGTAATATTATATAATATAAAAGTACACATATGGCTTTTTTTATGGAATAAAAAATGTAGAAAATTTACAATCGGTATTAACAAGTTACATAGTGGCTAAATTTGATGAGAGTTTATTGGGGAAAAGGTGAAGAATTTTCCTTGTGGTTCACAATCCCTATCAACATTACATTATTCAAATATTTAGCCATGTATTAGTATACTTTTGCCCCATGCTATTAAAAACTGAAATTACGCCACTGATATTGTTGTATAAATTATAATTTATATTCTAATGACTGACCCATGTTTGTTTGATATCTATTAATAATATTTTAAAGAGAGCAATAGAGCAATAAGCTCCACAATACCCATCAATCGCGCTGTAATTCTCGGAAGTCGGAATTGCCAGCGATCGGCAAGCCAATCACGCACCTCTTACCGAGCCGCCGGTTAAAATAATAAACTAAAATAATATGCACTGAAAAACAATACAGGGAAATCCAAATTTATTGTTCATGTGTATCGTGTATGTAATGCTATTATGGTGTTGGTGCAGATGCGTACCTACGTCTCACTTGAGTACACGGCGATTTCTTCTCAGTTGCGTACACAATTATCGAAGGTCAAACTACGAACGAATTATAGTCACATTTGTGTACACAGCTTAAAATGTGGGCATTCCCTATGTATACTTTTGTCGCCTAAATATATATTATAAGCTATTTCATTATTATTATTTCACTATTATCATCTTATCGAAAGACGTAGGTACGATTCGCTGTATACATGCACCGTTTTACTTGATAGGATTTGATCTACGATTGTATGATTGATACGTTTTTTGATACGTAACATCAGTGTGTGAACAGCAGTGGACTACCAGGAATTTTTCATGAGGGGGTCTGACAAAATAAACCATCTTAATTTTTATAAATAATATTCTTATATGTTTTTATTAACAATACATTTTTATTAATACATTAATAATAATACATTATCAATACAGGTTTAATATTATTTGTATTTAAATATCTGTGCCATAAATCAATCTCAGATACAACTTTTTCATAATTTTCCACATCTTCTTGATAATATTTTACAAGATGATGAAGATCACTTTTAGCGCATAGATTTATCAATACTTGAAAACCAGATATTATTTCTTTATGATTATTGAAACGATCATTTAATTGTTGTATTATAGAATCAATAAATGTAATAAAAATAGATATTCTAAAATAATCTTCAGGGTTTTCTGTAGAAAAATTATTTCTATGTTTTTGTCTTTTAGCAAGTCTTGGTATTTTTATTTCAATATCCATTTCATTTGATCTTTTAATAAGATTTTTAAACAAATCACTAAAGACAATTTCAGCATTTTCACGAATATTCATTAATTCATTTAAAAAAGTGTTGATGTGATTAATAGCTTCAACCAAGTCAATGTTTTTCTTTTGTAAGTAAACACTAAGAGGTTTAGTATACTGAAATAGTTTAATAATTACTGATAGACTAATGTTGAATTCTGAAGTTCCTAATGTTAAAAGTATTTGGTTAGCTTTTGTTGCTACACCCTTATCCGGCCATGTAATCATTTCTTCCAAACTATTCACAAGGACAGGTAGAAAATCATGAATTGTTTCAACAGAACTATGACGATCTACCCAGCTGGTTGGACAAAGACGTTTTAGTTTTTCTTTATTTGAATGACAACCATCTTCTTTCATACTTTCTTCTTTTTTAAACATTTCTAATTGTTCAGTGAAAAACTTTTGTCTTTTATTTGTATTAAAAGATAAGTAAATAGGTACTTTCAATGGTACCCATAGTATTTCTGATTTGTGGTAAATTACAAGAATATGATATTGAGAGATTAAGGTTATGAGAACTACAATGAATATACAGCGCAGTGGGATATTTGTTTTTAATTAATGTAGCAACTCCATTAAATTTGCCACTCATAGTGGCAGAGGCATCATACCCTTGACCTCTTAAATGTTTGATATTTATGTTCAGACTTTTTAGTTCATTGATTATTGTGTCTGCTAGAGCTCTTCCACTCACATCATGAACCGGTACAAACTTTAAAAAATCCTCATGAATTATTTTATCAGTGGAATCAAAATATCTGGCACAAAGTGAAAACTTCTCAATACCGGAAATATCAGCCGTCTCATCAGCAATAATAGAAAAATATTTACATACATTAATTTTGTTGACAATTTTTTTTGACACTACTGAATAACAAGCATCAACAATCTGGTTTTGTATTTTCCAGCTGAAATACTGGGCGTTTTTTTTTTACAGTTTTCTCGAGCTAATATATGGTTATTATCTCCCGATATTCCAGTTGCGTTTATATAAAATTTCAATATTGAGCGAAAATTACCATCATTTTTTGTTGGTTCATTTAATTCCAAAGGGCCGTAATCTCGATGACCTCTAATTGAAATTCCCTGACGACCACAGAGTATCACAGACTTAATAACTGGCAAAATTATTTTTCTATTATCTTCTTTTTGTTTCTTAGAAGCGATATTTAGTTTATCGTGCACAGAAGATGTTTTCCCTGAAATAACAGCAGACAAAGATTGAAAATCTAAAATACAGTTAGTATGATAATTTGTACTTTCATGCAATTTAAATTTTTCTGTAGCGTGCTTCCAATTTTTGAATGGCTGATTACAAAGCTGTCCAAGCAATTGACCTCTTTTTCCTCCTTTTTTAATGCCAAATAATACACAATACTTACAATAGACGCCATCAACTAAACTACTGTAAGCTATCTAATTCCATTTATTAAACCAAGAAAGTTGAAATTTTAAATTTGTATTGCCATGCAGCGTAATCGGAAAATTATGATTATTACCTGGGGTCCAAATTGTTTTAAGCGCTTCAAGTTTTTCATTATTTGACATAATATGTTTACCAATATATGCCGTTATATCAAAAATGCTATGATTGTTGTCTTCAGTTTCTTTAGAATCATTGGTACTTGTAGAACACTCGACTGAAGGAACACTTTGATCAGGAACTTGTGGAGAAATAGCAACAACTGATTTTACACCGAGATTATTAATATTAGTACTAGGTCTACTAGTAGTAAAAAAATCTTTTATACAACTATTCATTGTTACTTTTTAAAACTATAAAGTATAAACAATATAAATCAATACGACTAGTTCTAAGACGACCGAAAAAAAAACGAAAATGTCACAATTGTTACAACTAATCGAAATGTATTGTATTTGATAACAGTTGTTGATAAATCAGATATCTAGAACCATAGTTTACTCTATGTCTAGAACCACGGTCATGATAATAATTATTAAGGTCACAGATAACATGTAAACATGATAGTATTAAATTATTGGTTATTGCACTGTAGCAGTGTAGCCACAACACTACTTAATTGGTGTAGTCGAAAAATCAATTTATATTTATAAATTAAATTTTTATTCAAGTTTATTGAGAAAATGAAATTAATTTACTATTATACGTGCCAAGGGGGGGGGGGGGTCCAGATAATATGTCAAATAGGTGTTAAAAGAAGCTTTGAAATGGATCAATACTTGGGAATCAAATTTAAATAATAATTTTATAAAAAAGGATGATTTTTTGACACAAGCCACAGCTGATGGTCTCAAAATAACTATTAAGTCAACCATAGATTTTGTGGATTATTTATTAAATACATGTAATTTTATGTATGTTTTGACGGAAAAATTAAACCAAGATCGCCTGGAAGTAAACTTACAAATAACTATACTTACTAAAATGTTAAGAAAAAGTATTCTAATAGTTATTGACTTTATTTTGACAGGAGTTTTTTGGTATTATCCGTCAGGTAGCTGGTCCAAATGACCATCCATCCACTCCTACATTTCTCCAGCTTTAAAGGATGCTGTCTGTATATTCACTTATTAAACCGGATCCGGTTCAGATGCGTACGTCTCATTTGCGTACAGTCTATTTTTATAGTTACCTACTTAAAGTAATATTAAATATCTTTTTTAGACAACATTCCAATCATTACAATCACAGATTTAAAAGATGTCATTAATGACCCAACTAATTCTTCAGATAGAATTAATAAGATTGAAAAACTAAAAGAAAAAATTAATTATATTGTAGACAAGGGATGTTGGGATGCTTATGATGTTTTTACTGAGCAGAATTATTCATATTCTACTGCTTTTGATTGTATCGTGTATTATTTAGCCGGGTAAGACATTTTAATATAAGTACCTAGTTATTAGTTAGGTAGGTATTCTCTGAAATGATAAAAATAGATATTAATGTATAAATTGAATCATACATAGATATATAGCAAAACAGTTAGTGGCACGGACTAAATGTGAATCGTGTAAAATATATTTAAAGAATATGAATACATCTTCAACTGTAACAGCAGCAGAATTAGTGAATGTAAAAAGTAGAGGTTACCTTACACATCCAAACACTAATTTATTTAAATTATTAGTCATTGGAGATATCTTTTGAAAAATTTGTTAACTCACCTACAGTTTTTGAAGATACATATGAAGATTTCTTTAGCAAAAATGTCAATATTAATTTTCCATGCATTGAACATCAAACAGATATCTGCACATACTATCTGATCATGAGAATAAGGCAATACAGCTATCAACTAAACCAAAACAATAAAAATAAAATAAAGTTAAAAAAAAACTTTCAAAGTTGGTTAGTACATGATGGGTGGTATTATTAAGTTTTTTTTTTTTGTTTCATATAATGTAATGGTATAACATTTGTATTTTGTATACAATTTTTTTTGCTGCATACATTTTAAATAGTTATTTGATTTATTATTTACAAAATACTAAAGCATATAAAGAGATTAAAGTATTTTAATTTATATTTATCAAAATTGTCATTAATTACTTACATACTTCTAAGTTCTAAGTCATTCGTTATAATTTTAATCGTAAATCACGAAGAAAATTTGAAATATACTAAACAGCGCGCCACTCGCCAGTCGCCACTCTGCGCTGTATTTGAGCTTATAAACTATAGCCGCTGTGTAAATGTGTAATTCAAGCGCTATTGGTTAATTTTCAAGCTGTTAATAGTGATTTCAGTAGACACTTTATCATGATTCGTTGGGCAACCATACTATCTTAAATCATGATTGAAAATAATGTGATTTATTATAAAATAATAATAAAAAAACTGTAATATAAAATATGAAATGATGTACATACAATTATTATAATAAAAGAAACATCAATACTAAACAAACACAGTTTTTCAACGCTAGTAGTAGAGCCTGCTGAAAACGGGATTTTAATGAGCACATAAGCAGATATAGGCAGGCCAAATTTATTAAAATCATGTAGCCTGTATACATTATAAATAATATAATATGGAGATGTAATTTTTTTGTAATTTTATAGTTATTGAACTATTTACTAACGAAGTTTATATTATATCATAAAAAACACAATTTTATAAATTTGAATTTTTTAACTTAATTAATAGATGTGTATATAAATGTGTTTTAATAGTACTTACCTTCGTACTTACGTTAAAAAGGCAAAAAGAATAATTTAAAAAATTAAAATGTGCTTGCAATAACAGCTTAAAGCAAAATTCAATAAATACTCACGGTGATAGACTTGATCAAATTTTATACATTTTGAGATGTCTATAGACATCAATAATATTTATGGCTTTAATTTTATCAAATCAATTAACTGATGGGTACATATAGGGAGTAAATAAAATAAATATGCCATTTAGATAACATTATATCATACTTTCTTAATTGGATTTTATGTAAGCTAAATTTACTTTTCAGACTACTGTGAGGCTGTATCGTTATTCCC